>PVJX010019921.1:0-26629 GCA_004027295.1 Dolichotis patagonum
ATTTCCTGTATATCTCTTTGAATCTGCTTTATGCATTCTGTTTGTTTCTTATATTGTTCTTTGAGGGATTCTATCTGTTTGCTTTGTTCCTCTAATTTTTTAGCTGTGTTTTCACTAGATGCGTTCACTATTTCTTTCACTGTTTTTATCAATTCTTCTTTTACCTGGGCAAGTATTTCTGATTTGAATTTCTCCATAGGTTTCCCTATTTGCATATTTATTTCATTTGATATTATGTTGTCTTTACAGGTCTGTGTCATTTCAAAGCTCGTCCCATGAATACTTAGCAGCACCTGACCAGGCCGGGTGGCACGGGGCGCCCTGACCCTGATGAAAGCTCCTGCAGCTGCAGACACAGCTGGTCACTGTATGCCCAGGGGCAACAATGGGCTGGGGGTGACAGGATCATCTCATGTACTGTCACAAAAGTAGGGTGTAGACTGTTTATAGGGTGGTTTCAGTTTAACAAGGTATTTGTAACCTAAGTGTTTACACAACTGCCCCCCAACTCAACTAGAAATGTACATAACCTACCGGTTCTTGTGGGGGGACTGTGATTTACTTTCTTTTTCTAAACCTTTCTGAGTTTTTCAAATTTATATGATTTTTAATAATTTGAAACAAAAATAAAAATGTGCTGTATTTTAAAAAAAAGCGATAGGCTTAGCGTGTATATTACACATCAAAGTAGCAGTACCAGCGCTGGAGAAGAGGGGAGTTTGGTGGCTGAGTGGAGCAATCAAAGCTATAGCATGGCAAATTAGGTTTATTGCATCAGAGAACAGGTTAAAAAATTGGTGCTGAGACCTCTGCTTAGAATTCTAAGCAAAAGAACATCACAAGAACCTTCAGTGATAACCTACTTGACTTGGTTCCCACATTGTGGGGCTTGACACACACAGAATTCCCATTCTGGTTCTGCTCCTCTTTATACACAAGAACATCTCAGGTTCCCAAAGTCCACTGATGACAGCAAGGAGATTTGCTCTGAATTCTTCCATGGGTTCTGGGTGCTGACCAGAAGCCAGGCTACTGACACGCACTCTAGAAAGAAGGTGCCAGTGGCTGTCTGACTGGAGGCTGCCTGCATTTGCATTTTAACCTGGAACCGGACTCCAGTCTCTCTGTCTCCCTTACTGACATGTACATCACCTTAGCATGGTTAGGCTTCCCCAGGGTCCTCATGTTTCTGAGAGTCGTGCCCAGCTCTGTTATCTGATGAGACATTGACTCCATCCCCTCCCACTCCCAAAAGCTGGAGGTCCACATTCTTTTGCTAGAATTACAGGGTGACATAAAATAACTGGAATGCTTGAGATTCACCTTAATGTTAGCTGGAAACTTCTTACATTAGGTGTGGAAAAGTGACTCAAACATTATATACACTTCATGTCATCTCATCCAGGGCTTATGAAGATGACAAGACAGCATCTGCTATGACCTCACCTTACACATGTGAGAACTGAAACTCAGTAAAGTCACTCAATTAAGAGAGTTGCTTGCGCAGGTTATTACTTAGGGGTCTCTGAAATCATGAAGTGCACACTCTTCCTGTGGTGAGGGAATGAGTGAAACTAAGGATGGTACCTGTAATGCAATTCCGTTCACAGTGCCCCACTTAGAGAATGGAAATGGGGCTGATAGCTTTCTGTTGAAAGTTGCTGCAGGGACTTCTTCTTGCACCCACACCATGGAGCCTTGACATAGTTCCTATCTTGTTTTACCAAGTATTAGGGTGATCATGCTAACAAGCCTCCCCTATGTGTGTTAGGTATGATGTAGGTAGCTATTATTGGATGTAATAGCACTCACATTGAGGACATTCATATTGATTTGAGGTTTTGTTATGGGCCAATATTATCCCGTTCCTCTGATCTTCAGCTTCACTGTGTGCTTTGATCTTGTCTTTCATGCTGGAGCGTGTGTTCAAGGACCACATGGTCCTCACCACCCACTCATGTGCTAGGTGGGAATCGGCTCAGGGGGGCTCTGTGATTTGCTTGGGCTGTGTCTTCAGTGCTTCTCTCAGTGTTCATTAGGGGAGGAATCACATGAATCAGGGAGTTTTGACTTGAGTAGCTCCAGATCTCCACAAAAATATCCTGTGCATCCTCAGGATTTTCCCTTGGGGACCCACATCAGCTTCCACTTAGAAGCCCCACCACACAGAAGTGTGCTTTGTGTATTTTCCTTGGTTTGGTTTGTGTTTGGTGTTTTAACTTGTGGTCGCAGCACTGTTCCACCACCAGGTGGCAGATCTTGTCCCCTGTGCTGGTTGACACCCAGACTGGGAAAGGTCCCCAGAGCTCACTCAGGTGCACTGCCTGACTGGGAAGCACCCCAGCTGCAGAGATCATGTTTGCCCAGGGAGTGTGAGGGACGTCATCATCTCTGTCCCTGCCTTCCCAGCTCCACAGGCCAAGCAGAAAGTGCAAACTCATGCAGACAAGTGCAAGAAACTGAGAAGAGCAGGCGCTGAAGTAAAACAAGGCAAAATGCTGGGAGGCGGAGCTGGGAGCTGATAGCAGATCTGCTCCAAAAAGGTCACAGTTTTTCCTATGACCAGAAAGACAAGAGGAGCAGTGGGTGCTGTGTGGTGTCTGGATGCAGCAGGCTAGGGGCGAGCATCCACGTGCAGAGACTCAGCAACACAGGAAATTTTTCAGAGAAGAGGTTGGGAAGGCACCCAGGAGTGCTGGAGGTTACTGGGAGCAGAGAGGACAGAGAGCAGAAGAGTGGACCAGAGCCTGAGACCTCCAGACCTGTGCTGTGAGGCAACATTACCCTAATCTTAGTAGCTTGAAGCAGCTACTTTACATGCTGGTGCACACCTGTAATCTCAGCATGCAGGAGGCTGATGCAGGAAGATCACTGTGAGGTGAAGAGCAACTTAGGCTACATAGTGAGACTCTGTCTTAAAACAAAATCTAACATTTAGTTTCTCACAGATTCTGCATGCCAGGAGCCAGACACAGCTCAGCTAGGTCCCTCTGCCTTAAGCTTTCCCATAAGACTGAAGCCCTGGTCTCAAATGATGCTTGCCCAGTGGGGATTCACATTTTATAAATTTTTTAAAAATTTCATTTAAAAAGAAAAATAAAACAACCAAACAAAACAGAAAAAAGGGAAGCAACAATACAGAATTCCAAAGGAAAAAGGAAAAGAACAAAAAACCCCTAAGAAATCACTACTTTGTAAGTTACATACTGTAATCTTGGAAATAGTTGTTCAAGTTACAAAATTAAAGCATACAAAGTAGACATTCAAACAGTGAGACTGTTAACTGCTCAACAATCCAACAAAAACTTAGTAATATGGTCATCTATCTTACACACTTAAACATACATGCAGTTATATCCTTTAGAGAACTTTCTTTTCCTCTCTTTTTTACAGTAGCAATTACCCATTTTGGATTTTATTACTCCTACAGTTATTATTACTTTTTATACTAGAGACACAATGTAATATTTATAAATATGATTCATATTTATTCCACTAATGAAGATAGTCTCAAGTTGTCTCCATTTCCCTCTGAATGCCTCAAGATCATCCTTTTTCATAGCTGAGTAATATTCCATTGTGTAAAAATACCCCATCTTTTTCATCCACTCTGCAGTTGATGGGCATCTTGGTGATTTCCAAGATTTAGCTATTAGAAATTGTTCTGCTATAAACATGGGTGCACATATATCACTATGATATGAACTTTTCAGTTTTTCTGGGGAATACCCAAGAGGAGAATAGCTGGGTTGAGTGGAGCTTGCAATCCTAGTCTTCTGAGAATTCTCCATACTGATTTCCATAGTGGTTGCACCAGTCTACACTCCCACCAACAGTGGAGCAGTGTTTCTTTTTCTGCCCACAGCCTCGCCAACATTTGTTATCAATTGATTTCTTGATGGCAGCTATTCTTTCCTGTGTGAGATGATATCTCAATATTTGTTTTAATTTGCATTTCTTGAATGACCAGTGATGGTGAACATTTCCTCATGTATTTATTTTCCATTTGTGTATCTTCATCTGAGAACTGTGTATTCATCTCAGAAGCCCATTTTTGGAGAGGGTCTTTGAATTTGAGGGGGTTGATATTTTTCAATTCTTTATATGTTCTTGATATAAGTCCTTTGTCTGAGGGGTTGCTGGCTAAAATTCTTTCCCATTCTGTGGGTTTTCTTTTTACTCTATTGGTGATTTCTTTTGAAGTGCAGAAACTTTTCAATAATATGAGATCCCAGTTGTTGATTCTCTGAAGTGTTTCCCATGCAGTTTGCATTTTGTTCATGAATTCTCTGCCTACCTCTATGTCTCCAAAATTTCTATGTACCTTATGTTCTAGTGGATTTAGTGTTTCTGTTTTAATGTTTAGTTCTTTGATCCATTTATACTTTAGTTTTTTGCACGGTGATAGGCATGGATCTAGTTTCAGTCTTCTGCATGTGGAGAGCCAACTTTTCCAACACCATTTTTTAAAGAGGCCATCCTTCCTCCAGTGAACATGTTTAAGTCTTTGTCTAACATCAGGTGGCTGAGTGTCTTTGTACTTATACTTGCATCTTCTAATCTGTTCCATTGGTCCTCAGGTCTATTTCTTTGCCAGTACCATGTTGATTTTATCACTGTGGCTTTGTAGTACAGTTTCTATTCAGGAATTGAGATGCCTCCTGCCTTGCCTTTATTGCCCAGAATTGCCTTTGCTATTCTAGGTTTCTTCTGGTTCCAAATGAATTTTAGGAGTGTTTTCTCTAGATCTGTGAGGTATGTCAATGGTATTTTGATTGGGATTGCCTTAAAACTATATAACAGTTTTGGGAGGATGGCCATTTTCACAATGTTGGTTCTTCCTAGCCAAGACCAAGGAACAGTCATCCATTTTCTAATATCCTCTTCAAGCTCTTTTTTTAGCACAGTATAATTTTCAACATATAGGTCTTTCACATTCTTAATTAGGTTGATTCCTACGTATTTCATTTTTATAGATGTTATTGTGAAGGGTGATATTTCCATAATTTCTCTCTCAGTGAGTTTCTTGTTTGTGTACAGGAATGCTATTTATTTTTAAGTGTTGACTTTGTAGCCAGCTACACTGCTGAATTTGTTTATTACCTCTAGTAGTCTTTTAATGGAGTTTTTTGAGTCTTCTATATAGAGTATCATATCATCTATAAATAGTGATAATTTAACTTCTTTTTTCCTATCTTTATTCCTTTTATTTCCTCTCTTGCCTGATTGCCCTGGCTAGTGTTTCTAGAACTATATTGAAAAGGAGTGGTGATAGTGGACATCCTTGTCTTGTTTCTCATTTTAAAGTGAAATCTTTCAGTTTTTGTTCATTTAGTATAATATTGGGTGGCTGTTGGTTTGTCATAGATGGCCTTTGTAAGGTTGAGGTGTATTCCAAGTTTCTGAAGGGTTTTTATCATGAACATGTGTTGGACTTTATTGAATGCTTTTTCTGCATCTATTGAGATGACCATGTGGTTTTTATTTCTGGCTCTGTTGATGTGGTGTATTACATTCATTGATTTGCATATGTTAAACCATCCCTGCATTACTGGAATGAACCCCACTTGGTCATATTGTACAATCTTCTTGATGATTTGCTGCATTCTATTTGCCAGTATTTTATTGAGAATCTTTGCATCAATGTCCATTAGTGAGATTGGCCTATAGTTCTCCTTTTTGGTTGGGTCTTTCTCTGGTTTTGGGATGAGAGTACTACTAGACTCCGGGAATGATTTAGGGAGGATTGCTTTCTTTTCAATTTCATTGAAGAGTTTAAGAAGTGTTGGCATCAAGTCTTCTCTAAATTTCTTGTAGAATTCAGCTGTGAATCCATCAGGACCTGCGCTTTTCTTTGTTGGTAAGTTTTTTTTTTATTACATTTTCAATTTCAATAGCTGATATTGGGTTATCCAAAATTGTTATATCATCTTGGTTGAGCTTTGGAAGTTCATATGTTTCTAGAAATCTGTCCATTTCCTCTGTTTTCCTCTCCATGTGAATAGAGATTTACAAAGTAGGTATTCATGATCTTTTGAATTTCCATGTGATCCATAGTAATTTCCCCCTTTTCAGTCCTTATTGCATCAATTTGGTTTTTTTTCTTTCTTTTTCTTTATAAGATTAGCTAGAGCTTTGTCAATTTTGTTTTTTCTCTAAAAAAACTAGCTTTTTGATTCATTAATTCATTGTATTGTTTCTTTAGTTTCAATTGCATTAATTTCTGCTCTAATCTTTACAATTTCCTCTCTTCTATGAGCTTTAAGTTTAACTTGCTCTTTTGTTCTAGAAGCTTGAGATGAAGCATTAGATTGTTTCTTTGTGCTTGTTCTGTTTTCTTGATATTAAAATTTATTGCTATATATTTCCCACTTAAGACTGCTTTCATTGCATCCCACAGATTACAATACATTGTTTCCGCATTTTCTTTGAATTGTAGGTATTTCTTTCTTCTTTAGTTTCTTTCTTTCTACAAAAGAAACATGATATTTCTTTTGTGTTTTGTGTAAAACACGATTTATTTCTTCTTTAATTTCATCTGTAGCCCACTGGTTGTTCAAAAGGTTGTTATTTAATTTCCATGTATTTATGCCAGTTTTGAAATTTCTTTTGCAAT
Organism: Dolichotis patagonum; assembly: GCA_004027295.1. Lineage (NCBI taxonomy): Eukaryota > Metazoa > Chordata > Mammalia > Rodentia > Caviidae > Dolichotis > Dolichotis patagonum. The sequence continues at coordinate 6,617 of PVJX010019921.1, forward strand.
TAATTTCCAATTTCAGTGCACTATGGTCAGATAGTATGCATGGGATAATTTCAATACCCTTTCATTTACTTAAGAATGTTTATGGGATAATATATGGTCTATTTTGGAGAATGTCCCGTGTGCAGCTGAGAAGAATGTGTATTCTGATATAGTTGGGTGGAACACTCTGTAAACATCTACTAAGTCCAATTGCTCACAGGTATGATTCAGTTCTATTATTTCTTTGCTGATTGTTTGTCTAGTTGATCTATCTCTTTGTGCCAATGGGCTGTTAAGGTCCCCTGTAATAATTGTGTTCTTGTGTATTTGGTTTTTCATGTCCTTTAGTATCTGTGTTATATAGTTGGGTGCTCCTGTGTTTGGTGCATATATATTTATAATTGTTAGTTCTTCCTCTTGAATTTTTCCACTTATGAGTATGTAGTGACATTCTTTGTCTCTTTTAATCATTTTAGGTTTGAAGTTCACATTGTCTGCAAATAGAATAGTTATCCCTGCTTTTTTTCTGGGTTCTTGTTGCATGGAATACTGTTTTCCATCCTTTGACTTTTAATCTATAAGTTTCTTTTTGAGTCAGATGCGTTTCTTGTATACAGCATATTGTGAGATCCTGTTTCTTGATCCATTCCATCAACCTGTTTCTTTTGATATATGAATTGAGCCCATTTACATTTATGGATATCACTGATATGTACTGGCTTGACTTTGCCATGTTGTGTTACTATTGTTAGTTTCCTGCTTTTCTCCCTTGTTTACTTTCTTGTCCAGCCTGGTGATTTCTTTCTGTTGTTGTTCTGGAGATTGTGGCATTTTTATCTCAACCTAGGATGTCCTTCAGCACTCTTTCTAAGGTTGGTTTGGTGGATATGAATTTCTTCAGTTGTTCTTTGTCATGGAAGTATCTTGTTTCTCCATTAAACTTGAAAGACAGTTTTGCTGGGTACATCAGTCTGGGTTCAGAATTGTTTTCTTTTAGGGCTTGAAATACATCATTCCAAGCTCATCTTAGCATGAAGGTTTGTGCTGAGAAGTCTGCTGTAATTCTAATAGGCTTTCCTTGATAGGTGAGTTGTGTCTTTTCTCTAACAGCTTTTAGTATTCTGTTTTTATTCTGTATGTCTGAGATCTTAATTATTTTATGTCTGGTTGTAGGTTTGTGTGTTGTGACTGTTTGGCATTCTATATGCCTCAGTTATTTGTATATCAGATTTTTTCCCATGTTTGGGGAATTTTCTGCCATTACTTCTGTAAACAGCTTAGCTATATCCTTTGTGTTGTCTCCTGCCTCCTCATTGATGCCTATTAATCTAACATTGCTTCTCCTGGCATCATCTTGTAGCTGCTGGATTGTCGTTTCATGCTGCTTTGTTGTTTTTATAAGTTCTACCCTTTCAAGATCGCTATCTGCGATCCTGTCCTCAAGGTCCAAAATTCTATCCTCAGCTTCATTTAAATGGTTTTGCAGGCTTTCAATACAATTTTTGTTTCTTGCATATCTGTTTGAATTTGTTTCATGGATTCTGGTTGTTTTCTGCATTGTTCATTCAAAGTTTCAATCAATTTTCCATGCTCCTGTAGTTTCTTATCTATTTCTTCTCTACCTATGTTGAGCAATTCATTTACTAAGGTTGTTACTTTTGTCTTTACATAAGACATTATCTCTAATCTGAGTTCCTCTATCACCTCATGGATTTGTTTCTTTACTTCATTTGCTATCTTTTCAGAGATTTCTGATGTATGGCTTTTAGGGTCCTCTATTTCATTATCACCTCCACTTGCCCCTGATGGACTAGGTGTTTGGGATTGCATTTTGCCTTTTTATTTAGTCATTTTCACCTTTTGGGTAAATTTCTGGTTTTTCTATCCCAACAGTCACAACTTTCTGTAGTGTGTGTTTCAGGGTCCTACTGTGTGGTTAATGTTTATCAAATTGCTGGGTACCACAATGAAGAGGAGGTCCAGTCTCCTGAATTCCTCCTACCATGACTGTTGGGTGGGTCCTATATTCTTTCTGGGGTAACTCACCCAGAAGTATTGATTTAGGGCAACTCTTAGTTCCTCCTGTTGTTATATCTTCAGGTTGTTGCAGGTCACCATGTCTCTCTGGCTATAGTGTTTCTGTCAGCTGAGGCCCTACTGTGTCACTGGCGGCCTCATAAGTTCTTTTAATTTCCTCTAAGTTGGGGGGTCATTATTGGCGCACTCCTCAACCTGTCTGATGTTTTCTGTGTGGGGGAGGGTGTTACCCCCTCTCTTTCCAGGTTGGCCAAAGTCTTACACTTGGAGGGAGTTTCACTTTTGCTCCTGTTTACCCAATGCAGACCTCTATTTTAGGGGTCAACTCACCACACTGACTGGAGCCTGATGAGGTCTTCTGTTTGGGTGAGGGGTTCCTGAGTCTCTCATCCAGCCAGCACCATAGTCCACTATAGCCCAAGGTTCCAATGTTCCTGGAGGAAGGGTGGGCCCAGCAGCCACAGTCCCACACAGCTGAGGCCTTCCATCACCGGCCTCCGCAATGCTCCCATCAGGTGAAGGGCAGGCCCAGCAGCTGCGGTTGCAGGCAGCTCAAAAAATATTTTTTGGCAAGCACATTTATTATAGAAAACTTGGGAAATCACAACTAAACCACCAAAAATTACCCATAACATAGTTCACAGTAAACATTTTGCCATAGTGCCTTTCTCTTTGCACATGTATAAATTTGGTTGAGACTCTATATTATTATGTACCTGTTGAAAACATAAATCATTGTTTCCAGGAAAACTGGAAATTTGTTCATTTTACTTGAATTTTAAATCTCTGACAGTGCTGCTTTCCTTTTTTTTTAAACAGGGAACCTTCTGTTATGCTTCAAACCTTCCTTTTCTAAATTCTCCCCTATCTGAGGTTAAGTGGCATGATATTACTTAAGGTAAATCACTGTGCTTGGGAAGTCTAAGGGAGGTGTACTCATGAGCATGTCCTCTTTGGGCATGACCGGGTTTCTCATTACACTGAAGCTCTAGACCGTGCCCTCTCTGACACTGTAGCTGCGCACCTCCACTGTAGCTGTTTGAAACCTGTTTTGCTAGTGAGTAACTTTGATAGAGTGTCTAGAAAGCATTTCTAGCATGAAAATACTGCTGGATAAGGCTGATTTTGATGCTGTCACAAACAAATAGTTAATGAAATAGGATGAGAAAATGTGAAGAGAACACAGTGGACTGCTTCAAAAATTTTAATGATCTAAGGAAATTTATCCATAGGACATTATAGGAAGTAAAGTGGGAGCAGCCCAAGGGACATCACTGTCTTTGTAGTGCTTGATTTACAGGTGCTATGTGAGGACCTCCTGTATGTAACACTAGCCCTGAGCAAGGTTGCTATTGAGGGTGTTAAACACTTAGACAAGGCAACTTTGCTTAGGATCACACAATGAAAAAGGCTCTAGGGTATGATTCTAAAGAACTATCATAAATATTGTGGACCTCAAAATTGACTTTGCCTAAACCCTATAAAAATAGAGCATTCTAGGGATACAGATCAGGATTTAGCCCTTGTGAGGAAGATTATTAAACACATTCTAAGATATTACAGATTAACAGTCCTCTCTAACACTGGACTGAGAAAATGATGCATACATAAATTTGCCATATTGATATATCTTTTAGTATTTTTCCTTGTTGTCTGGCTTTGTGAAATCTTAACTGAAAGATGTATGGTTAGTTTTTTATTTTGGGTTACAGGCCAAACTTAATGCCTAAAGTAAAGTAGAAGCACAAGCAAGATTGAGAAAACTTTATAGAGAAATTATCCTGTTTTTGAAAGTGCTGAAAATTGAACCCAGGGCCTCACACATGCTAGGCAAGCTGCCTACCACCAAGTACAGTCCCAATCTCTACCCTTTTTCAAGTGAGTAGTCTTCACTGAGGTTGAGACTTCTGTGGGCCTATGTAGCTTTGTATCTCATATGCTAAATTATAATTGTATGTCTCTGTTTAACATAAGAGAACAATTATTTTCATTATTTTATTTTTCATACATAATTGATTAAAAAATCAGTGAATTTCTAGACCTGGTTAATATAACTGAAGAGTCTTTGTAAGCAGTTTATATTGTCCAGACCCAAGATAAGCTGCAAACACACTGTAAAATAAAATGAGGAATAACACCTTTATAAAGTCAGGCTTGGGTGTTCTAATCTAGTATGTTAAAATAGCCTGTCTCTGGCAGTTGTGCTGAATGTTACCTGGCTCCTTGTGCACCACTCACATGTATGGCCACAAAAGCAGCACACAGAGCACCAAATACTAAGTCACTAGTCCAGCCCATGTCATGGGTTCAGGATTCACAACTTATATCACCTGTACTCAGAGGCAAATGCGCAAAACTTACTGTCTTGTTTACTTTGCTCTTGTTGCTGAGACAAAATACCTGATACCAAAATTAAAGAATGAAATATGTATGTAACTTACAGTTTGTAAGAGATTTTAATCCATAAACAGCTGATTCCAAGGCAAGGTGGTGTGGGAGAGGGGCACCTCTTCATGGCAGTACAAACAGCAAAAGAAATAAGAGCAAAAAAGGCAGGGACTAAGAGAAGTTTATTTCTATACCTTATCTTGTATGTAGGCCACACCCACCCTAGGATGAGCGCCCACACCAATATTCTCAGTATGAGACAATGTCAATCACCAGGTCTAGGGGTTGGGAATTTAGCTCAGTGGCATAAGTGCCCACTTTGCAAGCACACGGTCATGAGTTTGATTCCTGGAACTGATTAAAAAAAAAACCAAAACACAAAGTCTATATTCAGTTACTTGTGAAAGCACTACCCCAAGACTGTATGAGGCTTTGGGGGAAACATCCAGATACAAACAATAACATTCTGGCCCTGAACACCCAAAGACTCATGCACATCCTGTTGTGCAAAAGACATGTAGTCCATCTTCAAGAGTTGCCAAAACACTCACAGTTTCAGCATTGCTGAAAAGTGCAAGACCCAAGTCTCCTTTGAGATTTAAGGTAATAGCAGTGATACCCTGTACAAATGCAAAGTTAAACACTTCCAGCATTCAATGACACAAAGTAGATATTTCCATTTCAAAAGTTACAAATGGGCATACAAAACAATAGGGCCAATGCAACTTCACAGCCCAGGAGGGCAAACATTAAGTAGTGCAGCTGTTTGTGCAGAAACTGAGGCAATCTGTGGCAAATTGTGAGCTCCAAAATAAGGGCTTGGGTGACTCCACCCCTAAGGTACTGCTGGTGGTTGTAGCTGCCTTGGCTTCTCTCTTAAGTCTGCTTTTTTCCCTCCTTGCAGGCTTTCACAGTTGATTCATGTTCTGGGTTCTCCATGGCACCTTTCACTTCACAATCACAGTTTCATATACTGTCCTCTCAGGAACATGTGGCCTGGCCTCCCAGGCCTTATTCTGATATGTAGGTGGAAAATTTTACAACATCATAACTCTTTCATGCCGCATTCACCTAAAACCAGAACCATAAGGATGGTACCAAGGTTTGCTGCCCGCTGGAGCAGTAGTCATCCTTTTCTCTTTCTTGCTATAGAGGTTAAGTCCCTAGATCACTGGTCACTTTGAACCTGATTCTGAGGAACAAATTCTCTATGCCATTGACATTCTAGAACCTAGTGAATTTGTCACCACCACTCTGGACCAGCTTGCACTCCAGCTTTCTGCTCCAAACAAAGACTTTCATTTCTGCACTTTTCAGTTTGCAAAGGGTGGAGGCTTTCCTTTTCTTTTGATGTCTCAATGCCAACTTTCATATTCTCTTGATGCTTCTCAGGAATCAAGATCTCCTCAGCTCTATTTTGCAGTACACAGTTTTACTGGAGCTTTCTTTTTGGCCAAATTCACAGTGTTTTCAATCATCTTGCTATACTCTTCAAAACATAAATCTGGTTAAAACCCCCAACAATAGCCATACAACTGCCTTAACATTTTACTATCTTGAAATTGCTACTCCAGATTCATTAGCCCACCATCCTAAATCTTAGTTTCAGGCAAAATCTCTGGACAGAAGCAAAATTCAGACAAATATTTGCCAAGCCATAATATAATTTTTCTGGAGTCCAACAACCAATACACTCATTTTTCCAAGCAGAAACCTTCAAAACCTGATCTTTAACAGCAGTGTTTCTATTAGCTTTCTGGATTTCTGAGCTCTGATCAGAATCTCCCATACAGAACTCTTGAAGGCATTCCAGTTCTAGTCTTTAAGGTGACATCTTCAAACCTTTCCAAAATCTTTCCACAAGCCATTCCCAAAGGCTCTTGAATCATATGGTCAGGTATAATCACAGCAATGACCCCACTTCTCTGGTATCAAATGTGTTGTAGTCAGGATTTGTAATGGAAACAATTTAATGCACGACACATAAATTATAGGATTCTTTTATAATAGTCAATGAAAGTGTGACATACAAAAGACAAGAAATCTGTCCACACACTAAAGCCCCAAAGAATTCAGTTGAGGGGCCACATCCCAAGACAATGTCCTCCATGAGTGCAGCTATGAATCCACAATGGAGGCCTAGAGCCCATAATAATATCTCATGCAAGTCTGTTTCATGAATCTGCTGAGAAGGCCCAACAGTCAATAATGGAAGCTAAATAGTCTGTGCCAGTGGATGAAAGATCTGTTCCAGCCTACTAAGAGATCAGCACTAGTGCCAGGAAGCAACACTCAAAGTAAGGACCAGAGTGTCCCTGAAAATAACCACAATTATCCTAAGTGACAGCAAGATTCCAAGCTCCATCAACAATGAGAATAAGAGCATTAAGATGGTGGATAGGTAAATTACAGAGAAAGCAGCCTCTCTGAGAGTCACTGACCGGGTGTTAGAATATAGCATTGTGAAGAAGACAAAAAAGAAGAAATTAGGCCTGCTGGTCACATGAAGAATCTGAAGTGTGAATCAAAATGCACCAAGAAGTGAAAGGAAAAACTTGAAGGAAAAAGAAAGTTGTAGCTGGCTGCAGCTTCATTTTGAGACAGGACTCATGCAGAAGAGGAACGGTTCAAACCTGGAGATGCATGGTCAAGGTGACAGTGACAGTTGGCCACCCTGGAGGCCTCTACAAGAGATGTAGCAGTGGAGGGGAGCAGCGAACACAGAGGACTGGACTGTCTTGTGGTGATTGGAGGGGATTTAATCTGCCTGTGTGGAGACCATTATTAATTGGCAGCCTTTTTGGAGTCAGACCAGATAAATCCAGAACCTAGAACTGCTGCTGGCTTCCTCTAGCAGCTCCCAGCTTGGCACAGGTCTATGGAAATTGTTCAGCCTGTGGCAAGCCCAACAAGTCGGGTGTCAGGGCAGGTCTGCTGAGGTTATCCACTACTCTGACATGAAGATACTGCTGGCTTGCTAGGATAGAGTGGCTTGATTTGGGACTGTTTCCACAGGTTGTCTTACTAGTGAAACCAGAGAGAAACCAGAGAGAAGTGGACTATTTGTTTTTCTTTTCATTTTTTTCTATCACCTTCACTGTTTTTATATGACTGTGAAAGTGATTCCTAACCTCTTTGTAGGTATGGCTCTGCTCTGTCCTTCCTTTTATGACTTCCATCTCTCTTTTCCTTCAGTCTTCAGCACAAGGTTCCCCAAGTTGGCCTGATCTCCCTTTGTCCTCCAACATTAGTTTTAATCTTTCTCTTCTTCCTATTCTGTATTTTCTCTTTAATCCATTTTAAATGTTAAGCACTTTGGGCAAACCATTATAGGGAGGTAACAAACTAGGGTGAGCCAACAACAGTAAAACAACATGAAAAGGGTAAGCCAGTACATCTCAGATATAACCATCAATGCTAATGATCTCAGCACACCAATCCAAAGGCACAGACTGGCAGAATAGATCAAGAAGCAAGATCCAATAATATGCTGCATGCAATAACCATGGTTAAGTCAAAAAGAAATTCATAGACTGAAAATCAAAGGATGGAAAACAATACTCTATGTTACAATAACCCAGAAAAAAATTGGGGTAGCTATTCTATTTGAAGACAAGGTGAATATAAAGCATAGACTAATTAACAGATAAAGAAAGTCACTACATCCTTGTCAATGGAACAAGCTAAGAGGAAGATATAGCAACCATAAATGTATATGCAACATGTAATGGTGCACTCACCTATATAAACAGTTACTAACAGATATGAAAAATTATGCCCTAATACAATTCTATTGGGAAACCTCAATAGCCCATTGTCACACAAAGACAAATCAACTACAACAAAAAATCAATGATGAAATATTAGAACTAAATCAAACTTTAAAAAAAATGGAGTCAGTAGATATCTATAGAGTTCCACCCCATAACATCAGAATACACATTCTTCTAAAGCTACACATGGGACAGTCTCCAAAACAGACCATATACTGGCTCATAGAATATCCTTAGGTAAATTCAAATAAATTGAAATTATTCTCTGCATATTATCAGATCAATGTGCTATGAACCTGGACATCGATGCCAGTGGAAACCAGAAGAATTTCATAACACATGGAAATTAATTAGCACCCTACAGGACAGTTAATGGGTCACAGATGAAATTAAAGTTGAAATTAAGACAGTTTTTGCAATTCAATGATAGAGAGTTGTGGGACATGAAGAAAGCAGTCTTAAGAGAGAAATTTATAGTAGTAAATACCTATATCACGAAAACAGGGTAAGCACATATAAACAACTTCATGTTGAACCCCAGACTGCAAGAAAAAGAAGAGCAGGCTAAACCAGTCATACAAGGAGGGAAATTATAAAGGTCAGAGCAGAAATTAACACTCTGCAGACTAAAAAACAACATGAAGAAAATGAAATTGACAAACCATTAGGAAACCTTATAAAAAATGAAACAAAATACTCAAATCCACACAAATAGGAATTAAAAGGATGAAATCACAGTGACCCTGAAGAAATCCAGAAAATCATCTATACCTACCCTACTTTGAAAACTTATATTCTAATAAAGTGGAAAATACAGAAGAACAGATTTCTAGATACATGTGAATTACCAAAGCTGAATAAAGAAGATATAAAAATCTTAAATAACTCAATATCAATAAATGAAATCAAAGATAAAATTAAAAACCTATCAGCAAAGAAAAGCCCTGGCCCTGAGGGATTCACTGCTGAATTCTGTAAGAAATTTGAACACCTAACACCACTACTTCTCAAAGTTGTAATGAAATTGAATGAGAAGCAATACTTCCAAATTCATTCCTGGAAGTATTACCCTGATACCAAAACTGTAGAAGGACCCAATTAAGAAGGAGAATTACAGGCCAATCTCACTAATGATCATTGAAGCAAAAATCCTACATAAAATACTGGCAAGCGGGGGGAGATACTGGGACCCTGGACTGGGTCCAGCAGATTGCAGGGCCTCAGTCAACCATGTTCAGTGGCCTGGTTTCAATCCAGGAGGCAGGAACCCTGCATGGGGCTCAATTGGGCTGGCCTGGGGACAGCTTGGGACCAGCACTGCCAGCTGCTGAGTTCATATCCACACCCCTAGGAGAGGGGATTGTGCCCTGGGGCTCTGCTGGCCCCAGTTCTCCACACCCAGCTTCTGCATATCAATTAAGAGAGCCAAGAATCTGCAAAGGGATGGAGTTTGCCCCAGGGATCCAAGTACCTACAGAGGAGCTGAGACTGCTACAGGAGCTGAGGATGCAGTAGGAGATTTGTGACACACCCAGAGGAAGCTTTGGAACATCAGTCAAACCAAGGAAATAAAGAAAAATGAAAAAAGGAAAGAACAAAAGGCAGGCTCAAGTCACCAGCCCATCCCAAGAAAGCCTGGGAGTCATGTACATAGAAGAAAATAGAAGCCATATACCTGAAATGTCTGAAATGATATCAACTGAAATAAAGAAGCAACTAGGGGAAGCTATGGAGAAATTCAGATTAGAAATAATTGCCCAGGTAAAAGAAGAAATGATAAAAGTAGTGAAAGAAATAGTGAACACATATAGTGAAGTCACAGCTAAAAAATTAGAGGAACAAAGCAAACACATAGAATCCCTGAATGAACACTATAAGAAACAAGCAGAATGCATAAAGCAGATTCAAAGAGATATACAGGAAATCAAAAATGCTATTGAAAGCTGTAAAAACAACATCAATGAAAGTGAAGATAGAATTTCAGACCTCAAAAATAAGATCACTGCTAGTAAACAGGAAAGGAAAGATCTTTTAAAAAAATAACAAAGAATGAGGAAATAAGAATTCAACAGCTACAAGATGATGCAAAGAAAAATAACATAAGATTAACAGGGATAAATGAAAAAGAAGGGGACAGCCCAAATGATATCAAGAGGATGTTTACAGAAGTAATAGCTGAAAACTTCCCAAATATGAGAATGGAAATTCATTTGGATTAGTGAAGCATATAGAACTCCAAATAGCCATAACCAAAATAAAACTACCACCAGACACATAATAATCACCATCCCAGAAACCCACCATAGGAACAGAATACTAAAAGTTATTAGAGAGTAAAGAGAGATCACCTATAAAGGAAAACCTATCAGAATCACAGCAGACTTCTCAACACCAACAATGAACTCAAGAAGAGCATGGAGTGAAGTATTTCAGATCCTAAAGGAAAACAACTTCCAAACCAGACTGACATACCCGGCAATAATGTCTTTCAAAATGGAGGGAGAAATAAGATAATTCCATGACAAAGAACAGATGAAAAACTTCATGAACACCAAACCAAACCTACAAAGAATACTGAAAGACATTCTAGATATGCATAGGATAAAACCACCAAGCAAGGCAGACAATTAAATAAAATAGAAAGCTAAAGATACAACAGCAGAAAGATAACATGTCAACAATAAACCAATATATAACAGTTATAACCATTAATGTAAATGGCCTCAACTCACCAATCAAAAGAAACAGACTGGCAAAATGGATCAATATACAACATCCAACCGTATGCTGTCTACAAGAAACTCATCTTACCCAAAAGGAAACCCATAGACTAAAAGTCAAAGGATGGAAAACAATATTTCATGCAACAGGACACCAAAGAAAGGTGAGAGTAGAAATCCTGTTTGCAGACAATGTGAACTTCAAACCAAGAATGATCCAAAGGGACAAAGAAGGTCACTACATACTAGTTAGGGGAAAACTTCAAGAGGCAGAGAAAACAATCTTAAATATGTATGCACCAAATTCAAGAGCACCCAGCTATACAAAGCAAATATTAACAGAAATGAAAAGTCAAATAAACAATAACACAATTATAACAGGAGATTTTAACATGCCATTGACACAGAGGGACAGATCAACTAGACAGAAAATCAGCAAAGAAATAACAGAACTGAATCACATCTCTGAACAAATGGACTTCATAGAATCTTCCATCCAACAACATCAGAATATACATTCTGCTCAGCAGTACATGGGACATTCTCTAAAATAGACCATCTACTAGCTCACAGAACATATTTAAGTAAATGCAAAAGAATTAAAATTATCCTATGCATGTTACCAGATCATAGTGCCATGAAATTAGAAATTAATGATGAAAGCAACTGCAAAAACATCACAAACACATGGAAACTGAGTAATACACTCTTGAACAATCAGTGAGTCATGAAAGAAACTAAAGAAGAAATTAAACAATATCTACAAGCAAATGAAAATACAAACACAACTTACCAGAATTTGTGGGATGCAATGAAAGCAGTCCTCAGAGGAAAATTTATTTCACTGAGTTTCTACATCAGGAAGACAGAATGAACACAAATAAACAACCTGATGCTACAACTCAAACATCTAGAAAAAGAAGAGCAAGCCAAGCCCAAAGCCAAAAGAAGGGAGGAAATTATAAGGATTAGAGCAGAAATTAATGCAATAGAGACTAAGAGAACAGTACAAAGTATCAATGAATCAAAGAGTTGGTTCTTTGAAAGAATAAATGAAATTGATAAGCCCCTGGCCAACCTTATTTTAAAAAAGGAAAGAAAAAACTCAAATTCATGCAATAAGGAATGGAAAAGGTGAAATTACTACAGACTTGGTGGAAATAGAGATCATCAAAACCTATTTCAAAACCTCTACTCTCATAGGATCGGTAACACTGAAGAAATAGAAAGATTCACAGATACATATGAACTACCAAAGCTGGATGAGGAAGTTATAAAACTGGTAAATGACCCAATTTCTATTAATGAAACTGAAAATGTAATTAAGTCCTTGCCTACAAAGAAGAGTCCAGGCCCAGATGGATTCACTGCAGAATTCTACAAGAAACACAAAGAAGACTTAATTCCAACACTGCTCAAACTCTTCAATGAAATTGAAAGGGAAGCAATTCATCCTAAGTCATTCCTGGAAGCAAATATTACTCTATTACCAAAACCAGAGAAAGACTCAACTAAAAAAAGAGAACTATAGGCCAATCTCCCTAATGAACATAGATGCAAAAATTCTCAATAAAATATTAGCAAACAGGATACAGCAAATCATCAAGAAGAGTATTCACCCCGACCAAGTGGGAATCATCCCAAGAATGCAGGGTTGGTTCAACATTGGCAAATGAATAAATGTACTCCACCATATCAATAGAGCCAAAAGGAAGAACCACATGATCATCTCTATAGATGCAGAAAAAGATTTTGATAAGGTCCAACACTCATTCATAATAAGAACCTTACAGAGAATTGGAATAGAAGGTCTTTATCTCAATATGATAAAGGCTATCTATGACAAACGTACAGCCAGTTTCATATTAAATGGCCAAAAACTGAAAGCCTTTACCTTAAAATCAGGTACAAGACAAGGATGTCCCCTATCACCGCTCCTATTCAACATAGTATTGGAAATACTAGTCAGAGCAATTAGACAAGAGGGAGAAATAAAAGTAGTAAAGATAGGAAAAGAGGAAGTTAAATTATCATTATTTGCAGATGACATGATATTTTACATAGAAGATCCCAAAAACTCCATTAAAAAACTCCTAGATATAATAAATAAATTCAGCAATGTAGCTGGATACAAAGTCAATACCCCAAAATCAATAGCATTCCTATACACTAACAACAAAAATACTGAGAGAGAAATAAGTGAAGCCACACCCTTCACACGTGCATCCAAAAAACTGAAATACTTAGGAATTAATCTCACAAAAGATGTAAAACAACTATACAAGGAAAATTATAATACCCTGAAAAAGGAAATCGAAGAGGAAAATGGAAAGACAGAAAATGGAAAGACATCCCCTGTTCATGGATAGGAAGAACAAACATTGTGAAAATGGACATTCTCCCCAAACTACTATACAGATTCAATGCAATCCCAATCAAAATAATACTAACATACCTCATAGATCTTGAGAAATCACTTGTAAAATTCATCTGGATACAGAAGAGACCAAGTATAGCAAAGGCAATTCTAAGCAGCAAAGGCAAGGCAGGAGGCATCACAATCCCTGATTTGAAATTATACTACAAAGCTACTGTAATAAAATCAACATGGTACTGAAATAAAAATAGACCTGAAGATCAATGGAATAGGTTGGAAGATAAAACATAACCACAAACCCACTCAACCACCTTATCTTTGATAAAGGGGCCAAACATGTTCGCTGGAAGAATGACAGTCTCTTCAGCAGATGGTCCTGGAAAAATTGGCTATCAATATGCAGAAAACTAAAACTAGACACATGCCTATCACCATGTACTAAACTAAAATCTATATGGATCAAAGATCTAAATCTTAAAACAGAAACACTAAATCTGTTGGAAGACAAAGTAGGTAAAAGTCTTGAAGATATAGGGGTAGGTAGAGAATTCATGAACAAGAATAAAACTGCACAGGAAATACTTCCCAGAATCAATAACTGGGACCATATCTTATTAAAGAGTTTCTGCACGTCAAAAGAGATTTCCAGCAAAATGAAAAGAAAACCCACACATTGGGAAAAAATCTTAGTGGATTGTCCCTCAGACAAAGGACTTCTGTCTAGAATTTATAAAGAATTAAAAAAATCAGACCCTTGAAATTCAAAGACCCAATCCAAAAATGGGCATCTGAAACGAATACACAGTTCTCAGATGAAGAAATATGAATGGCAAATAAATACATGAAAAAATGTTCATCATCATTAGTCATTAGAGAAATGCAAATTAAAACTACACTGAGATTCCATCTCACCCCAGAAAGAATGCCCAGGATAAAAAACACTACCAGTAACAAGTGTGGGAGAGGCTGTGGGGAAAAAGGAACTCGTCTGCACTGTTGGTGGGAGTGTAGACTGGTGCAGCCACTGTGGAAGTCAGTCTGGAGATTCCTCAGAAACCTGGGTTTGGAAGTCCCATTTGACCAAGCTTTTCCACATCTAGGCATATTCCCAGAAGAACTGAAAACATCATACCACAGTGATATATGTGCACCCATGTTTATAGCAGCACAATTTGTAATAGCCAGATCTTGGAAACAACCTAAGTGCCCATCAACTGAGGAATGGATAAAAAAGTTGTGGCATTTTTATACAATGGAGTATTACTCAGGTATAAAGAATGATCACATTGAGATATTTATAAATAAATGGACACGACTTGAGACCATTCTCATAAGCGAAATAAACCAAACTAATGTGTAAATACCATATAGGGGCATTACAATCTCTGACTTGATTTGTTTTGTTTAGTTTTTTTTTTATTGGTACCAGGGATCAAACTCATGACCATGCACTTGCAAGGCAGATGCTTATGCTGCTGAGCTAAATACCCAGCCCCAATCTCTGACTTGATATTACAGTATAAAGTTATTGTTAGAGAAACAGCATAACACTAGCAAAAACAGATCTAAGGATCAACGGAACAGATTACAAGACACAAAAACAGCTCCTGACATACTAAGTGACCTTTGACAAAGGTACCAAATGCATTCCCTGGGAAAAAAAGCTTTTTTAATAAATGGTACTGGGAAAACTGGCCTACATAAGCCAAAGACTAAAACTGGATCAGAATTGTTCACCATGCACTAAGCTGAAATCAGAATGCATCACAGATTTTAATATTAAAACAGAAACATTAAATCTGCTAGAAGATAAAATAGGTAAAATGCTTGAATGTCTTCATGCTTCAATGTCTTTGTTATAGGCAAAACCTTATGAAGAAAACACTGACTGCACAGGAAATTTGACAAAAATAATCAACAACTGGGATCTCACCATATTGAAAAGCATTTGCAAAGGAAGAGAAACCACTGAAAGAGTGAAGATACAATCCACCATGTGGGAAAAAATGTTTGCCAGCTGTTCCTCAGATAAAAGATTATTATCGAGAATGTATAAACACTCAAAAAAAATCAATCCTCCAAGATTTAAACACTAAAATCAAGAAGGGGCAGCTGAGATTAGTATACACTTCTCAGATGAAGAAATATAAACAGCAAATAAATATGTGAAATATGTTCAGGATCACTGATCTTTTGAAAGATGCAAATTAGACAACACAAAATTACACCTCACCTCAGAAAGAATGGCTACAATCTAGGAATCAAACAATAACTAATGCTGGAGGAGCTGTGGGAAAAAGGAACTCTTCTCCACTGTTGGTGCAAATGCAAACTGGTAAAACTGCTACAGAAATCAGTACAGAGATCCCTAAAAAACCTGGACTACAGGTCCCATTCAAACCAGCTATTCACCTTTTGGGTATATTCCTAAAAGAATTAAAAACACCATACCACAGCGATAGATGTGCACAGAAGTTTATAGAAGCAGAATTTGTAATAGCCAGATCTTCAAAACAACCTAAATGCCCATTGACTGAGGAATGGACATAAAACTTGTGACATTTTTATACCACAGAGTACTACTTAACCATAAGAAAAGATAAACTGGAGACTTTTGTGGCTAAATAGATGCAACTTAAGACTATATTCATAAGTGGAGTAAATAAGACACACCTATGAAAACATCATATCTTCTCATTAATGTGAGAAGCTGAAAGTAAAAACATATGTCTATGTCTATGTTTATAATAATAGTTAAGATAGTTATACTATTCATTTCTTTGATTCACTGAAGAGAAAGTTTTGTGCCTCTATTGTTTGGACTATTGAGTGCAGATATCTTGTGTTTTGGGTGAATGATCTAGAGATGAAAATGCACAATGTAGGCACCATTTTTGCTCCTGATTGATGTGTTTTATAATTTTATGTAATTTTTTCCTTGTTCTTCTTTTTTTTCTTTATTCTTGAAATACAATAGATTTGGAAAAAAGACAGAGAGCTAGAAGAGGAGAGTTCACATCAGGAAAGCCAGCACAATGAGCTTCCCCAGGAGATTCAACAGCATACCAGGTTCCCCTCCACAGCCAGGAAGTGATGCTCCAAGGAGGGACCACACCTCCCCAAACTGAGCACAGCCATTTCCAGTGATAAGGTCCTGAGCTCCTCTGATGATGAGAGGAGCCAAGTTCATAGCAGGAAGCCAGCATGACAAGCTCCTCCAGGAGAAGCCACAGAATCAGCTCTTCCTTCCCCAGTCTTCTTTGTATATTGCTGATCTTACTAATCCATGCTGATTTCATGGGGTGAAACATGCATGAGCCGTGCATGGTACATGTAAGGCAAGTCCTTCCTGAGTGCCAACCACTAGGGCAGAAAACTAAGTTCAGACCTCACTGTTTAGTGGCTTCAGGCTGCCCTCCCTAAGACCTCCAATTTCATCACTAAAAAATTAATATAAGTCAATTTAATGCAGTAATTTTGAACACACAACAAGAAAGTACAAGCTGTCTTATAATTGCCTGCTTTCTCAACTAAACTTACTAAAAATTTTTTCAGAATTCTGCATCCAAGTGGCTTCCTGACACTCAGCATGACAAGAGGCTTCCTGAGGCTTAGGGCATAAACAGCTCCCCCAACATCTCCTCTTCCCAGATGAATAAGAAAATATGCACATACCTGTTGTCCCCCAAAAAGCTAGACCACGTCCAAAAGGGGGGTTGAAAATAGCACTTTTTATTTTTAGCTGGCACCAGCGACACAGACACAATGGAGTTTGCAATCTGTGCAATTAGGTTACATTGGTCAGGGGTTTACAAAGGAAAAAACCGCAAAGTATGAGTGGGGAGGGGTAAGGGTGTAGGGGCTCTGTTTTCTAATTAGGTTCTTAGGACAAACCTTAACAGAGGCAGCTGGATTTACAGGATATTATAATTGGTGATGAGCTGATAACAGGAAACTTTACAACTCGTGGTTAATTTATGGGAATCTTATAGAGTACAAAGGCTCACAACTTCAAAGCCTGGTGGTGGGCCAAATCCTGGAACTTTACAGAGTACAGAGGTCACAGCTGCACAGGATAGGAAGTCTGACCAGGCATCTGGAATTTTAGGAGGAACAAAGGTTGGAATCTAAGATAATAGCAAGTGTGCATACAGAAGAGAATGACGAGGCTCAGGTTAGAGTACAACAATACTGACATCAAAATGCCTGGAGCCCAGTTTCCTTTCTATAAAAATTAATCAATGAGCTGAAGATGGCTAAAAGTGATCAAGCAAGTGGGGAGATTTGAATTGTCTCTGCGAGCTTCTCTACTCTCTATTCCTTACTATAAAAGCCCTTGCCCAACTGTACACAGTGAGATCAGGATTTGAGGCAAACAGGCCCCTCAGCCTCTGAGCTAGCTTTGAAAGAATCCTTTTTCTTTTTTTCCTTTCCTCTTCTCTTTTTTTTCCTTTTTTGGTATCGGGGATCAAACTCATGACCTTGCACTTGCCAGGCAGGCACTTATGCCACTGCATTAAATGTCTGGCAGCTCCTTTTTCCTTTTTGTCTATACACATGGCCTTCTTTAATTTGACCATATGGATCTATGTGGCTGGTGACTGCAGGCAACGGATCAGCAGGTACTGAGGATGATGGAGCACTCAGCCACCACCTGGCTACTGCGCAGCTTGGTGTATAAATGGCAAAGACTCTGTCCATCAGAACTGTTTCAAAGCCAAATGGGAGACTGAAATTTTACAGGCATCTTGAAGAATCATGTTGACCATGAATGTGTAAATGAAAAGAGAAAATCAAAGTGGATTGGAATAGTAACTTAATTTGAAGAGTGAATGTAAAATTTTTTTCAGAATTCTGCATCCAATTACCAGATTTCCCTGTTTATGTTAATATGACATAAAATTGACATTATGCAAATCACTTGCTGCAGTAGGATGAATTCCTTTGAAATAATGCACATGATGGAAAACATCTGTGAACCCAGTACCTGGAAGGCTGAAGCAGGAGGATCCTAAGTATGAACCCTGCCTGGGTGATTTAGTAAGATCAAAAAAACTTCTGTCTGATGGGGATTTAGTTCAGTGGCACAAACACTTGCTTGGCAAGTGTGAGGTCATGAGTCATTAGTTTATTTCCCATTAACAAAAAATAAACATCAAAATTTCCCTTTGTCTTCTCTCTCTGTCACTAGGATTGGAATGAAGGGCCTTCACACTGAGCTACATCTTGTGAGGGTCGAGACGCCCACCACATGAAGGAAGACACCAACAGACGCCTTCTCATGCAATAAGCATGGGGTCTTTATTATCCAAGCATGCATGGGGCTCACTGAGCACACAGGAACAGAAAGCCCTGAGCTAAGCATGGGCAGGGTTTTTAAGCTATTGAACAAAGGGAGGAGGGGACTTTGCAAGTGCAGGTACAGAAGCAGATGGCATTGGTTAGTTTGAATGGCAATCCTGTATTCATTGGGGAGAGTATCCATAGGGTGAGGGTCCAAGACCGGGGTAGTGGACGCTACCTAATAAGGGCAGTAGACGCTCTGGAAAGGCTCAAGTTGTAAATTCCTTAGTCAGGAGGGGGGGGCGGTTTCCATCTCGTGACCCAGTTTTGCCAACCCAGTTACCCAGTTCCGTCCTTGGGCAACTTTAGATTTCAACAGGCCGTGTACAAACAGTTCAAGTAGTACAAATCATATATTACTAACAGGAAATATTTCCCTTACAATCTTCAGGTGTTTTCTACATTTTTTTTTGGTAGTGGGGACAGAACTCACAACCTCATGCTTGCCAGGCAGGCACTGAAGCCACTGAGCTAAACCCCCGGCTGTTTTCTACTTTTATTGTTTCCAATTTTCAGATTTCATCTTACTAAATTGTGCAGGCAGGGATCATACTTCCAATCCTCCTGCTTCAGATTTCTTGATCCTGGGATCATAGGTGTTTTCCATCATGTGCATTTTTTCAAAGAAGTTCATTCGACTTCAGTC
Organism: Dolichotis patagonum; assembly: GCA_004027295.1. Classification (NCBI taxonomy): domain Eukaryota; kingdom Metazoa; phylum Chordata; class Mammalia; order Rodentia; family Caviidae; genus Dolichotis; species Dolichotis patagonum. The sequence goes on from PVJX010019921.1 coordinate 25,880, forward strand.
AGTGAAGTAATTCTGTTGCTTAAATAAGAAACCTAAGCACACCTATAGAACACAGAGTAGAATTTTATTTAGTCTAATAGGTCTATGGCATAAAACAAATTTTACTTTTCTGGTGTTATAGCTTAGCCAGAGATTTCATTTCATGTAGTAACTGTCATTTTACTTATTCTGGAATTGTATTTTTAAGATTTGTTTGTTCATCATGGATATGCCTTAGGTACAAAAAGTTACAATGGATATTTTACAAAGTCATCAAAAGTAAGTTTAGTTATATGCTGCAAACAATTAATAACCATTTACTGATGTTATTAGAGATCATATTTTATAGGCAAGTAGTATAAATGATTCATTTTTGTGTACTTCCTGATAAACAATTATAAAGACAATGGAAAAATAATGAAAAAAGATCATATTGACATAATGCCAATAAAGCAGGATAAGTGGCAAATGTTCTAGAATGTAGGTCTCCCAAATGTCATCGTGCTGGTTATAAAACAAGTTACTTTTGTCTAAATGTTTCTGCGGAGATTCTGTATAAAGAATACATTAAAAGTCAGCATCCTTGGTGTGGTGAATCTGGAGATGATTGTAAAATGGTTTTAGCATTTGAGTTTCTGCTGCTTAAAACAGTTCATCTACTGAATACTCAGAAGGCTGGCAAATCTTTTCCAGGACAATCAGCTTCAGTTTAGCTTTGGCTCATGGCAATTCTAGCAAGCAATAATGAGATGAACCAAGAGTTAAACATAC
>PVJX010019922.1:0-34102 GCA_004027295.1 Dolichotis patagonum
AACAGTTTACAAGAACCAACTATATAACACATGTTGAAATGAACAACTACTTTGAAGAAAAAGAGACACTACAATACCCAGTGCTGACTCCATAATGTCATGATGTGAAGTCCAGCAAAACTATCACTTTTTGTTCAAAGTGATCTTAGCTTGCTTTGCCTTGTTTAAGTTCAACACACATTAAGGTATGGACAGCTGTCCTGAGGAGAATGAGAGACACTATGACAGCCATTCTAGGCTTCCCTAATGTCTGGTCTTGAAGACCTATAATGCCCTCCTCGTCCTGCTCAGATCAATTCCATACTAGGTTGTTTCATGTGAATTCCCTATATGTGACAATATGGACAACCATTTGGAAGAAAACAAGAGTCAATATGATAGAGAGTGAATATCTCCAATTGTCTAGTTTTGAAATTTTTGTCTCTTACATTGCTTTCTTGTGATCCGCTTTGCTCTGTTTTGTTGTGTTTAATTTTACTCTTTTGATATAATTGCATGTATATTTGAGTGGGTAAGATGGATGACCATATTTCTGTTTTTGTCAGATCGTGGAGCAGAGCTATTAACAGTCTCACTGTTTGAATGTCTACTTTATATGTTTTAACTTTGTAATTTGAACAACTATTTCCAAGAAGTCAGTATGTAATTTGTCATGCAATAATTTCTTAGTTTTTTTGTTGTTGTTGTTTTCCTTTTTTCCTTGGAATACTGTATTGTTGCTACCTTTTATTCTGTTTTGTTTTGTTTTTTTTCTCTTTAAATAAAATTATTAAAAAAAAAAAAAAAGAAATGCGCATCCAACCCACAACACCTCCAACCACTGTCAGATCTTGGTTTCCGCTCCTTCTGATTTACTCAGTAGAGCCATATTTTCCACCAGTAGCTCAGGTGTTAGAAAACATCAAAATTCCAGGAAGGCTTGATGGTCCTTTGTAGTAAAACTGTAACAGTAAAAACAAGTGTCTTGAAAGCCCAAAAATAAAGCAACTTAAAAAAACCTTCAGCTCATCTTTTAAAACTGTGAAGAGTTTACAATGATAGTTTTACAGTTAGTTGTGGGTCGCTTCCTCGTTTTTGCTGCATTCTGCCTGGCATGGACTGATTCTCCCCTGTGATTCCCTCTCCCGGGCCACCCTTCCTCTGAGCCAGCCACCTATGAACTGAAACCTCTACAAAGTGTGCATTAAATAAACAGTCCCTCCTTCCAAAAAATGAAAAATAAAATAATAGGTTTAAAATAACATACACTATTCACAAAAATTAACACAATATGGATGAAAAGTCTAAAAGTAAGTGCTCAAACTACAAAACTCTCTGAAGAAAACATAAGGTGAGAGCTCACGATATTAAATTTGGCGATAAATTCTTCAACGACACCAACAGTATAGGCAGCAAAAATAAAAATAGATAAATTGGGCTTCATTCAAATGTGAAACTTTTGTGCATCAAAGGACACAATTCAAGGAATGCATAGGTGCTGTAGAGTGGGATGAAACATTTGCAAAACATACATATGACAATGAAATAATATCAAAATGTAAAAAGAATTTCAACTTAATGACCAAAAAAAGCAATTCAATTTAAAAATGTTCAAAGAACTTGACAAACATTTTTCTGAAGATGTATATGTGACTAAAAAGCAATGCAATCATACTCAAAATCACTAATTATTTAGGGAAATGAAAAGATGAACAAAACTGAGATACTGTTCAATGTCATGCCCATTTGAATGGCTATTACCAATAATGATAACAATGTGGCAAAATTGGAACAATTCAGCGTTTCTGTTAGAAATTTAAAATGGTGCATCCAGCATTGAAAACAGTATGACAGTTACTAAAAATATTAAAAATGAAATTACCACATGATCTAACAATTCTACTTCTATTCTATTTCTATTTTCAGTCCAAAAGAATTGCACATAGGGACTCAGATATTCAAATACTAGTTCATAGCAGCATTACACAAAATAGGTAAAAGGAACAGTAACCCAAGCATATACAATTGTGGTATATACATATATACAATAGGATATTGTTCAACCTTAAAGAGGAATAAAATTCTCACATATGCTGCAGAATGGAGGAACCTTAAAAAAATCATTATACTACATAAAATAAGCCATACATAAGGGGGAAAACATTATATGATTAATAACAGCAGATAGTAGAATAGTGATTGTAAGCAACTGGGAGAATAAGGAATGGTGAATAACATTTTAATGAGCACAGATTTTCAGTTTGGTTTCCTCTGTGTGTGTGTGTGTGTGTGTACTGGGGATTGAACCCCAGGCCTTGTGCATGCTAGGCAAGCACTCTGCCACTGAGCTACATCCCTAGACCTGAGTTTTAGTTTGGGATGATAAAGTTCTGGTGGTTGGTGGTGACAATGGTTGCACAATGATCAATGTACTGAATATTACTGAATCACACATTTGAAGTGATTAAAATGATAAATTTTCATTGCGTATATTTTATCACAAAGTTACAAATACCAAAAATAATAACAACTGTCTTAGTTATTTTTTTCATTGCTGACACAAAACACCTGATGCCCAAAGTTAAAGGAGGAAAGGTTTATTTAGCTCACAGTTTGTGGAAGTTTCAGTCCATAGTTGGCTGGCTCCAAGGCAGAGTGGCATGGCAGAGAGGCATCACAGAGGAGAAACAGTCCATGGCAAAGAGGCATAGGCAGAAGGCAGGCAACAGTGAAGTAGCAACCAGCAGGTGACAATCACAGCTTCTTCCTGCCCCTGTCTATGTTTCCATGTTAGGGAGAGCACCAAACCAATCAGTGGACTAATTTAGTGCCCACACACTTTTAATCCCAGCCTCACATACTGTAGAGCCAGCATCCTCTGAAAAAGCCCCACCGCTGACTACATGAGGCTGTGGGGAGTGATCTGGATGCAAGCCATAGTAATACAAGCAGAAGAGTGCCGACTGCTAGAGACAGCACAGGACATCTGATCCCAGGCAGGGTGAGAAGCTTCTACACAAAGGTGGGTACAGGGCAGTGGAGGTTGGTTATGTTTGGGTGATTGACCCAACAAGTAAACATATTCATGGTAATGGGAATCACGTTTCTTATAGTCACAAAGGGAAGTTATAATTTTTTCTTTCTGCTACTGGGAATTGAACTCAAGGCCCTTGTGCCGAGCTACATCCCTTGTACATATTTAATTTTTTATTCTGAAACAGGGTCTCACTAAGTCACTAAATTGCTCAAGCTGGGCTCAAACTTGCCACCCTCCTGCATCAGCTTCCCAGAGTGCTGGGAGCCACTTATACGTATGAAAAGTGAGAAAGCAAAAGCAAACACTGTTGCTACATTGTAACTAGAGACATCAGTGGGAACTTGTGGTTTGTGATAGATGATAGATAGATCATTATACTTGATGATGATGACAGATCAGATAGATCCACAGATGATAAATAAATAAATACAAACATAAATACATAAGAGAGTATGTGTGTGTGTATGCGTGCACGTGCGTGTGTGTGTATGTGTGTGTGTGTGTGCGTGTGAGATATCCCACTTTGCTCTGTCCACTGAGTGTGCCTGGCAACAGTAAAATCCTAAGAATAATGAGAACAGCTATGGCCCATATCTGGATTTGTAAATATCATTTTTCAGTAAAAGGACTCAGGGCTCCTTCAAAAAGTAGCTGATTCTAGGACTGAAATAAGTAAAGTGCAAGATGAGCTAGGTGTGGTGGCATAGGCCTAAATCCCAGCACCCAGGAGGCTGAGACAGGAGGATTGTCATGAGTTCGAGGCCAGCCTCAGCTATGTAGTGAATACAAAGTCAGCCTGAACTGCATATGGAGACTGTGTCTCAAAAAACAAAAACAAGAGAGACAGAGAGACAGAGAGAGAGAGAGACAGTGACAGAGACAGAGACAGAGACAGAGACAGAGACATGAGTCTGGAGTGTCTTGTTCCAAAAGTAAAGAACTACTCAGTCTCAAATGGGGCTATATGAACAAACACAGGTGCCAACTTTCAAGGGCTCCACTGGTCAAATTTAGGAAAAGTTGAAAAAAAATTTTTAAAGATCATAATAGGAACAGATTATACCTGTTGAATAAAATAGGAAAACATTCCAGCTGATACAAATAGATAGAGTTGGAGAGAGAGGGAGGCATCTGATGAGAAATGAGATATTTATACAGTTTCAAAGTACTTCTCCATCAAATGCTTGGAGTTGCAAAGGAAAGAGAGTAAGGTTGCTGTGGAGAAACCAGCAGTCCTTTCAGAGGAGGCGGTCAGAGGAGCTCCTCACTCGGGGACAAGCAGAAATGAGAGACCTCATGCAAAGCAAGTGTGCTTTATTCTTCAAAGGTATAAATAAAGTTCACAAAAGGCAAGTAGAAGCAAATTGTTGCAAATGACACTACAGACATGTGACACCTAAGTACAATGCATGATCCTTGACTTGAATCATTTGGACACATCGGGGTACCTGAGACCTGAGGGGCGTCCTCGGGTAACAGGCGTCATCGGGGTGATTTGCAAACCAGCAAATTCTGGAGATTGAAGCTAACATCCTAACACTAACTTCCTTCCTTTTATTATTATATTATTACTCTGTTAGAAATCATTCTCATTTTTAGGAAATAAACACTAAAGTGTTGGGAGGTGACAGAGTTGGTGGCAAATTTCTGTCTAATATTTGGGAGTGGAAAGTGTTCTTTTTTACAATGCTCACAATTTGGCAGGGTTTGAGACTTTCCAATATTGAAAATTATTTCTAGGTAATAGAATATCATCTATGATATGCTGAATTTTAAAAATTGATATGAAATTGTAGAAACTGGGGGAGCTAAACTTTCTTAAAATTGTATATGCCCCCCACAGAAGTTTGAAATGAAAGAAATAGACCAAACAATATAACTGGTAACAGTTGAACTATGCATAAGAGTTTTCTCTGTTTTTTAGTTTCTATAAATAGCATATAACTAATGGGGCCTTTTGCATTTTTCTTTTCAATATTCTGCAATTTTTATATGGTATGGTTATCAATTAATTTAAAATTCTGTAGATTCTTTTACTGAGACTTTCTAGCTTTCTTCAAGACTGAAAAAAATTCTGTATCACTTTACCTGAAAGTGGTTCCTCTTCTCTGTTACATTCAATCTATTTTTCTAGCACTCTTATTAGATACATTTTTTTAATTTTAAAGAGGAAAAAAACAATGATACAGAATTTCAAAACAAGACAATAGGAGATTAATAATAGTTAATACATTGTGTATTGTTATCTTCAAAGTAGTTGCCCAGATTATACGATATAGGCAATTAAAAACTGATCAGACAATATAGGCACAGACTATTATTTTTGATGAACTAATAAAAATTAGTAGTATAATTATCTTAGCTATACTAGATACATTTTTAATCCTTTAGTCCATTTACATTGTCTTATAACTTCTCTATCTTATCTACCCTCCCATCTGCTTCATTTGTTTAGCTTTTTTTCCACTTCATTCATGCTCTCAACTATTTCTAGTCTACTATTTCATGAGCATTTTGTTTTATTTATTTCAGCGATGCATTTTTTATTTCTAGAATTTGTATTTGATTCTTCCTCAAATCCTTTTATGTTCTTTCTCCATAATTTCCTTTTTTATCTATTGTTTCTCTTCTTTATCACTCTGAATATTATAAATCTACTTATTTGAAAGGCTTGCTTAGATTTTTTTAATTACTGTTATTGGGGTATAAATTTTATGATTCCATGCATCTTTTCAGCAGGAGTTGCCTCCCATCCTTTCCAGACCCAGGCTTTTTCCCCAAAACAATGATTTCTCAAATGTATCTGAGGAGAAACCACTGTTACATATTGTTATAATCACTCTACATGTTAGGAGAACAAAACTTATGAGAGATCAGGAGAATAAAACTGAGAGTGATCCAGTCACTCAAGGGACCCAGGGCCAGGACTCCCACACAGGCCAGTAACTCTGAGGTCCTTCCTTAGCTCATGACCCAGACGGCCTTCTCCTTCCAAACATGTGGCAGGTTCATCTGCTATCTGGACACTGGGAAGTACAACTCTAGATGTTTTTTAAGCTATTCTTGAGACCTTCAGGAAATGACTTCTCAAATTTCTGAGTATCAGTCATTAAGAATATGCAATCTTTATTAAATTAGCCAATGGCCACCTGAATAAAAGCTACATTAATGTGAACTGTAATGGGCATGTCCCTTCCCGAAGACGCTGTGTCAGGGTGAGAGGTGGCCAGACTCTTTCGCATGGTTCCCAGGAAGAGCCACTTAGCTCAATAAAATCTCAGACCTGTCAGAGAATGTTATCCAAACTGACTTCCTGGAAGCACTTCTTACAGTTCCATTTACATTAAAATAGCCTCCACTCCAACTGCAAAGGCCACTTCCTTTTGCAGTTGAAAAGGAGATAGAGATGCATTCCAACAGGAAGAAATCAGAATGAATTTGGCTGATGCTAAATCTTTCACCTCTATCCTTTTCCACAGGGGAAGGGTTAAAAATGAAACTTCTTAAATGCTGCCATGCCAAGTTTGAATCTGTGAACTGTCATCTTAGCCTCACGCATGTTAACCAAGAATCCTGGGAGACACCACACGGATCCTCTATTCCCACCACCTTCCTGGCATAAATTTAAACTCCCTTCAGTTAAGTCTCATTCATTGGAAAAACCATCTCATATCAAATCCCCAGGCCCACAAACACTCCTCACTCCTCCTCATTCAGTTCCCTAATTTGTTACGTGTTAGATTAAAACAAAAGCACATTACAGTTTCAACTCTCCCACTGTCTTTGTACCTTTATTCAGTTTGGGATTGGCCCACGTGACCAGAAGTCATAGCGTGACCAGCTCACTGGAGCTGCAGGACCCACAGGACCTCAGTGTGTACAAAGCTGAGGTCCCCACAGCACCTGTGCCTTCTTCCCCAGTAGCACGAGGAGGACACAACAGATAAATACAGAGCTCTGGGTTCAACCAACATGAATTTTCTTTTTGTGTTTGCTTTTTTGTTTTGTTTTCAGGGTTGGGGATTAAACCCAGGGTGTCACCCATGGAGAACAAGCACTCTGCCACTGAGCTATATCGACAGATGATAAATTCCCTTCTGTTGGATTCTCTAGTTGAAAAAAAGCAGTCTCAGCTAAAACCATGTTCTTCAGGATGGCTACAAGTAAGATTTACAAAGCATAAGAAAATTAATTCTTCACCTAGGTCTAAAATTACATTTACAAAAGACAAGAGTTTGTGCTAATGTCTAAGACAGTTTCTTATCAAATATCAAAGAGCTATGAGAAGAAGGTTTATTTACAACCTTTTTACAGAGAGGAAACTGAAGGTGAGAGAGAGTGAGAAGCTGTCCCTGGTAGTTAGCCGTGGTGCTGGGTTCAAGCACTGGTCTCACTGCAAGTTCCCCCAGAGTCCTGACTGCCTCTCCCTCCACCAGCTCAAAGGCTCTTGCCGCCCCCCTGCTTGGTGCAAAGATTCCGATGGAGATTCCCAGCACAGTTCTCTCTCTGGAAGGGGTTTGTTTCATAACTTAAGATATTCAGTTCTGTTGGAGAAAAATTAGGGATGCAAACAGAAAGAATTAGTGAAACTAAATATAGAACAAAATAGCCCAAGAGATGCAGGCAGAGTTTGTTAGGTGTGTTAAGTGTGTATAAGAAGAGCAGTAACTTCTGGGGAGATGTTAGCAGAGATAACATAAGTAGAGCACATGTGTGCTGAACATGGAAAGAGATGGAAAAACCAAGAAATACCAAATATTCATGATGTAGGAGGTCTACATGAGACACCTAATTTTAAATAGTCATAATATATTCAATACACATGAGGTACTCGGTATTTATGAAGCCTTAAATCAGCCACCCATTGCTGGCACCCGATTCTGGCACAAATCATCTGCCAAATGAAACTCGTAGCTACTGATCAATCATAGGTGGGTGACAGTTCTAGGCCAGGTTCAGGGACCCCTGCATCCCTCTGACGAGCAAGTACTCTGTGTTAGCCTAGGACCTTTCCTCTGCCACTCTCCTCATCCAACCTCAGCTGTAGTCCTTGTAGCCTCATGTTGGCAGGGGAGCCTGTCGAGTAAACAGAAATGAGCAGAAGGCTGTATCACCCCTGCTTGTTTCCCCTCCCAAACACATTAGCTACCCACTCCACTCCACTGGCTGCAAGCTGTGTGTTTTAAATTTGTGTAATAAACCATGCAATTCAAGCATCCTAACTTGGTCCTTGAGCCTTTTGTTAAGTGAGCTTTGTGGTAGCTCGCCTCAGAGTTAGCACTGCCTCAAGATAATTTCCCATCGGCCACCTTGGACAATTTTTTTCCTCCTCAAAGGATGCCCTTGACACTATGGTACAGAAAAGCAGGCAATGGATTTGGAGTTAGGCCTCCTGGATTTCAACATTACTAACCCCTTAAAACTTTCATTCTGAATCTGTCCAACGAAAGCAGTAATACCTCTCTTGCAGGATTGTTGTTAAGATTAAACGGTGACATTTGTAAAAATATTTTTTTCAAAGCCAGTGTAACCTATATGGCTTTTTCCATGTAACTCAGATCAATGTTTAATTTATATCTCAGCATTGATAGAAATCCTTGCCCAGGCTTTCTACAGTGGACTTGCTCTGACTTGGACATAGGAGAATCCCATAGTGTCAGCAGGAAACCCAGTGATGTCCCAGGCTTGCAGCACTGACCCTGTTAATACCAATACGTGAGGCATCTTCAGTGCCCTGGAGTCTGTGCAAACACCCATTAGAAGTCCTGCTCTCTGGGTGATGTTGAAAAACAAAGAACCCTCAGCCCTTCCATCCTCCGTCCAACTCTCCCTGGGGTGGAACCTGCATCTCCCCTCAACACTCTGAACAGCACCCTCCCTGCCCATAGCTCCAGCTCCTCTCTCTAGTTTTATAAGTCAAGGTGCTGCTGACTCGCCAATGGGACAAAGTCAACAGTGCATGAGACACTGGGCTAAGAGAAGAAAGTCACCGCACAGCTCAATGATCCAGAGCAGGGTGGCTGTCCTGGCTGTGACTGTGTGCCCTTAGGCAGGCTGTTACTGGACATCTGAGACTTTGCTGTAGTTTATATCTGGAAATCCCCCCTAAAGCCTCATGCACTCATGGAGGGGCTTTTGAAAGGTGATTGGGTTATGGGGTGGAACAGCAGACTTGCTGTTAGGAGGTAGCCTCGGTCACCAGGGGTGGTCACCAGGGGTGTGGCCTGGAAGGATTTATTTCCCTTGCTGGCTCCTCTCTTAACTCCCCCTACTTTCCATACCTTATGTAAGCAGCTCTCTCCCACCCCGCCCTTTTGCCACGCTGCTTCTTTGGATCCAAATGACCCTGGACTGAAATGTGAGCCAAAATATACCTCTCCTCCTTGAAGTTGCAGGTGTCAGGTATTTTTGTCCCGGCAATAAGGAAGAAAGCAACTGAGACAGCCTAGATATCAGTAAAATGGCTTTAGTGATAGTATCCACTGATAGGTCTGACCCCTGTATGTCCCAACCCAGCCACCAGAGTTCTTGGACTGTCTGTTCCCAGCCGCCTGAGCCCAGGAAGCAAACCATCCCATCCGCTAGGTCACAACGTACCCACAATGGGACATTAGCCATTGCTATGACCACATACTCAGCTATCCTCCTTCCCCCAACCTCACAGCCTCATCTCCTCACCCCACCTGACCCCACCCCACTAATTTCCCTAACCCTATCCAGAGAAGACCCAGCTCAGTAACCTTGACTGGGATTCTCCTTTGGAGCTACTCCAGGAGGTCCTCCCTGGAAACCAAGTTCAGGACGCTGTCTTCTCTACTAGGCCATCACCATTTCCCTAACACCCACCACACTGGGTTATTGCAAAGAATGGGTGGATCCACAGAGGCATGGAGCAATGTCCAACATAAAGTATGTCCCCAGTTGGCATCATTATTACTATTATTAACCTTTCCATCCTCCCAGAGAAGAGCAGTGATAAAGCACAGTTTATTTCTTCTTCTTCTTCTTCTTCTTCTTCTTCTTCTTCTTCTTCTTCTTCTTCTTCTTCTTCTTCTTCTTCTTCAAGATATAAAGTACAGACAATAAAATGTTCAAATCTTACCCATACTAGGATTAGCCATCTCACTGAAGGGACAGACCATCTCTCCATGTCTCCCAAAAGTTCCCAGTCTCTACTTCCCAGCCAAACCCATGGCCCAGACACTTCTGTCCTGGATCTTCACTGGCTGACTTTGTCTCTTCTTGAACTCGACACCTCATACCTAAGCCAGTTACACTGCAGTGGAGCAAGGGCGCCTCACAGGCTGGCTCCCCTGGACTCAGTAAAGCAGGGCAGGAGAATGGGGTTAGGGTTCTCAGTGATCTCACAGGAGCCTCCTCTTCTCTACAGACTCCAGTTCCTGGCTCAACTGGGTAGGACCAGAAGCACAGAAGTCACTGCAGAGCTGAACCACAGGGGCTGAGATAACTGTCAAACCCCAAGTACGATCAATAATTGATTTGGGGAAAACAACTCTGAGGGCAACCGAGGGGAGGTATCTGGACCTGAATCTCAGTACCCTGTGTCGTGTTGTGCAGCCTCAGGCAATGCACCCAGTGCAGGCCATTAATAACTTTAACTCATTTCATGTGCACAGTTTGTTTCACCTCCCAAATAAATTAATTATGGAGACTTTAAAGGATTTTCAGAGGGAATCTCATTACTAACAGCACATTCTGCCCTACCAATCAATAGTCCTTTCATTTTTACATAGCAAGTTGGAGAGAAAAGGGATTTTCGCTAAAAATTGAAAAAAAAATAAAATAAAACTCCTATTTTCTCATTTCATCTTCTTCAGCCTTGGCATTTAGTGAGTGCACCGAAACATGCTCAAACTTTCAATCCCCACTTTGTGACCTCGTGCAAATTAATTAACCTCTCTGAGTATCACCTTTAAAAAAGAAAAGCCAACGGACTCTTACTTTGTACAGCCCTAACTATTACTATCTACATGTGACCTCCTACTCATTTTATAAAATCCTAGTGAGTCAGGAGATCAGGGCGTGACAAACTGGCTGGACAGTTGAGTGTGACTTGCCAGTTATGTAGACCTGTCTGTCATAGCCAGGACACATGCATAGAACAGGTTCCAAGCCCTAAGAGGACGGCCTAGATCTGATGTCAGAAGGAGAATGTAAAAGATGGCAGCCATTGGCCTCGTGGCCACTGTCTTCTCTTTCTCCCTAGCATGCTCCATGTACAGAGTGTTTTTCCTTTTTCCACACTTCTTTTCTTCAGAGCACTTTTTTACTCTTTCTTCTCTACTTTTTGTTTAAAAACCTTTCTTTAGTCTTTAGTAAATGTAATACCAACATGCTTCTTAGTTGTCCTGTCCATTTCTTCGTTCAGGACAGAAAGAACTGGGAAAGGACTCTGATTACCCTAGTATCCAGTAGCACTATTATTGTGTTCATAGTGGGCAGGTGTTTCATATGCTATAAAAAGCATTTGAATCAGACATTCCTGGATTTAAATGACACTTTGTAGCCAGGGTGACTGTGAGGAAGTGAATCAAAAACCTCAGTCTCCTCATCTGTATAATGATATCAATATACATGACTTAAAGGTAGTTATAGGAATGATTGAATTCATAGAAAACCATTTAACACAGGCAGAGCTGGGAAACATATGCACAATACTTGCTAGCTATTATATTAGGCATTTATTTATTTCACCACTATCTATGGAAAACCTACTGCGTGATAGACATCATGCTTAGCCTCCCATGACTGCCTGCCCCAATCTAAACAACTCCCTTGGCTGCAGTTTCTCTGGTTTGTACTCCTTCCATTAACATGCATATCCCACACTATTTTATATTTGGTGGGTCAGTGAATGATCTCCCTCTGTAAATGCTGAATGCTGAGCTCACAGAGGGCATTGCCCAGCCTCATTGGCTTTGCATCCACAGAAGTTAGCACCGTGTATGGGGCACACAGCAGATATTATTGAATGGTTGAATTATTACTGTTTAAATCCCTATAACACAGGTTGGTACAAAGTGTTACAGGGACACTAAGGAGAAAAAACACAGTGTGTCCTGGGGAGTCAAGCAAATACAAGAGGAAGTATCCACTGAGCCACATTGTAGTGGCTGAGTTGGGTCAGCCAAAGCCCAGAAGAGGAAGTGCACAGCTGGAGAAACCCCTGCAGACATGGTCACTGCCCCTGCCTGCCTCCCATTTTGCAGTGCCTGGGAGAGCAAAGGTGGAGAGTGGAGGTCTGGGGTGCTGGTTCCAGGTGTCTTAGCAGAGAGGAGGATTCCCAGCAGCAGACACTCTGTGAGCCTCCAAATTGCAGAGGGCCAAGGCTGGAGATCTTATAGGACCTTGGTGCATATCATGCAGCAATTAGGGTTCCAAGCAGGAGAGAATATTCAGACATAACAGACCTTCTAGGAAGCCATACAGTGTATGGCCAGTGGGGTGGGGGTGAGGCAGGAGAAAGACCACAAGAACCAGGAGAGTGGCCTCTGCCTGATTCTGCCTACTGTGATATCATCCAGGGTCTAGCATATAGCAGATATCCAGTAAATATTGACTAAGTGAACAAGGAAGACATAGTGAAGAAGTTGGAGGTCATTAGGAGGTATCTATGTTGGGTAGAAACCATAAAAACTTGAAGCATCAGTGCTATTCACAAGAACCTGGCATGATGTTCGAAATTCTATGTTTGAGTTGCCCAAGGCTATAGCTGCTAGAAACATGTGTGGCTACTGAGCTCTTGAAACTTAGTTCTTAAAAGCAGTAGAATGACTATTGCCATTGAGGAACTAAGTTTATGATTTTAATTAGTTTAAACTCTCACATGCATCTATCATAGCACAAACCCACACAAGATTGAGACATCATAAAGAGAGAATATGTATTCCCTGTAGAGCTCTCATTCTAAAATATTTAAATCTCCATCCTATATTTAAGTCACAGTTTTAATACATTTTATGTGTCATAGTGCCAATTAGCATTTCCCATCAGCATAATGCAATTCCAAATTAGAGCTGGGTATCCAAGGCAGTTAACCATAATAGTTACACTTCCTTATTTGCAGGTTCTAAATGTGTGCATTGAAATATTCAGGAAAAAAATTGCATCTTCTGAACGTGTACAGATATTTTTCGTATCATTGTTCCCTCAAGAATACAATATTTTTACATAGCATTTGTATTGCGTTAGATACTATAAGTAACCTACAAATAATTTTACATATACAAGAGAATGTATGTAAATTAAAATGTAAATGTTACTCCACTAATATAGTGGACTTCAGTATCTGTGGGTTCTGATATCTGCTATTGTTCAGGTTCAGAATGTCCCCTCAAAGTCTCATGTGTTCAGAGGTTGGCTTCTGAAAGGTCACTGGGTCAGGGGGATGCTACCCTTTTCAGCATATATATTATTCCACTGATGATTAACCAGCTGAATATGCTGTTAGGAGGCAGGGTTTGGCTGGAGGTGGGTCACTGGAGTTGTGATAGTTAATGGTGGTGTCCATATAATGGTTGATACACTGTGTCGACTTGAGAAGTTTAGAAGCTTAACTAAGTAACTTAGCAGTTCTACATCCTAGAGTGTAGAGGTCACATCACCTTTGGATAACCATTTCGAGGCTTCGAATGCAGACTCTTCAGCTTAGAAGCATAGGCACTTTGACTTCCCAAAATGGACTCCTGTGGGACTCTGTAGCGGGCTCCAGGTCTTACACTTCTGACTAGATCCAGCTCTCCAACAACCAGATGGTCCCCTTATATTCTTCCACATCTGACTCTAGAGGTGGTCATTGTATCTCTAGTGAAGCCTAACTGACACAAGAGGCCTCACCTGGAAAGCTTATTCTTGTCCCTGGCTTTTTCCTTTTCTCTATTTCCTAGAGGCCATAGATTGAGCAGCTGTTCTCCCTCTGGGCCCTTCTACCATGCCATTTCTGCCTCAGAGTCCGTACCTCCAACCATGCACTGAAACCAGGGGCCAAAATAAACCTCTCCTCCTTTAAGTTGTAAGTGTGAGGCATTTTGACACAGTGATGGCAAAGTAGCTAAAACAGTATCCACAGGAAGTCCAATCTCCCATAATGCCATGGGACAAGTGTAATGACCATTTCTAGAGTATTCTTACATGCAATCTGGAACCAGATGTCCTGAATCAGGATTTACTCTCTGCTTCATCCTCTAAAAATGATAATATCTCTTATTAAATTGTTACAAACATTAAGTTTGCTGATACATGTGAAAATCTGGCAAGTGACTAATACATACAAGTTACTTTTATGAACTTTACATACATTATCTTATTTAATTCTCTCAACAATTTTCCAAGGTAGGAGTTATGATTGCCAATTCTCAGATGAATAAACATGTTTAATAGTGATAATTGCAAATAAATTATCTAGTGTCACACTGATAGTGTCACATTGATGTTGCACTGGAACCAGGAATCAAACCCAGCTAGTCCAAAGCCCTGAATGAAAACAAATTGGTGACATATATGAAACAGCAGTATTCCTGGTATCCAGCAATTAACAGCTGTGATTTATGAGAAAGGGAAATGTGAACCCCACAAATGCCCAAATTACTCATGGGGATGATTTTCAGGTGGCAGTGCAGGAAGGGAGAATGCAGAAGCCTGGCAGAATCTCTAGGCTGGGAGTCTAGAGAGGACAAGGAAGCTGAATTTTTCAGCACAGAACACCAGAGAAGGGAAGGCAACGAGAGAGAAACACACAGTGAAAGAGAAATAGCTCAGAAAACATGCACAGGCACCCCATGAAATCTTTAGCTAAGTACTGACACATCTGAGGAAGCTTCTTGAAGCTGAGAAAGAACAACTGAAAAGGAACAGAGGGTTCACTCACCAGAGCTCAAAAGGGCCAGGGATAGTTCGCAGGCCCACCAAGCCACAATTCATGAAGCATCAGCTAGAGTAATCACAAGAATACTGCCTCTGTAATAAGGGCTACAGTTTGCTCTGGCCCTGCCTGCCTAACAAAGCTTAGAAGGAAACTTTGAAAGGATCAGCCTGTTTGCACATAACTGCATCCCAGAGCAAAGCTCATAAATATTTATAAGCATACATAATTTCCATCACCTATAAAGGAACAATTCACAATGTGTAGCATGTAATCAAAAATTATCAGACATGCAAAGAAGTTGACATATAAAACTCACAATAGGAGACAAATTAGTCCATGGTAAGAAAACCCAGAAATGATTGTAGGTGATAGGACTAGTTAAAAATCAGATTAAAATCTTAAAAGCAGGCTGGGGGTTTAGCTCAGTGGTGTAAGTGCCTGTTTGGCAAACACGAAGTCGTGAGTTCGATCCCCGGTACCAAAAAAACAAACAAACAAACAAAAAATCTTAAAAGCAGCTCCCACCAGGATTAGAAAGATATGTTACAGATAAAAGAACAGAGATGATTATTAAATCAGACCTCATTGGAAATATACTAAGGCAGGAAAAATACCCATTTAGAAATCTATTCCCAGTGAAAATATACCTTTAAATAATGAAGGTTAAATAGCCTTTTGAACATGGCCTTATTACATCCTTCATAGTAAATGTCTATTTGGATTTTCTAAACCACTTGGACATGCCCATTACAAAACTCTCAGGTCCAGTTTATTATCCAATAGGGCTTCGTATCTGAGATCTCAAAGAGATGGGAAATAAGTTCACCACATGGATTTTACTGTAGCAGTTCCACCATGATCTAAAGTCTGAGACTCTGTGTTTGAATCTTACATGGGCTCTAGTGTAGCAAGATATATGGGAAGACCTTGAACAGGAAATTTCTGATTGAAAATAGTAGGTTCATGTGTTGTATACACATGTTATACACGCTAAAAGATCGATTTTCAATCCAAATCCATTATATAGTGACCAAATTTAAAATAATAATTAATAGCTATAATTCATCAGGCTCATACATTTCCTGAATCTAACAACATTATTATAAAGCTCAAAATTGTATGTAACTGCTAATATAGGCAACATTCAAATAGAAATCACTGGCAATTAAACAATGCAAAATTTGCTCATTATTCATTATTTTACTTTAAAGCCTTTTAGATTTATCTAAGCACTCTTGTCACATATCATTTTATGCACCAAAAGGAATACACATGCAAGATACATGGCTTATGATATCGATGTTCAATTTTTATAAGTTGCTTTTTCATTCAAAGTGGTTAATTTCCATTTTTTTCTTTTCCATATACTATCATTCGGTGCCACTAAATGCATTGATGATTTCTCATTTCTTGAAAGAGTACTGCACTCTTGTTTTGAGGGTACAATCTTCCAAGATTTCTAAATTACATTCTGCAAGTTTGGGTGCTGAATTGTCTTTTACCAAAAGGTACCAGCAGAAGATTTCAAACGGAAACCAGGACTGACATTCATTCCTTCAAGGACCCCAGAATAGAAGCTACATGCACAGCTGTTTGAGCAATGATAACTACATCTCACCAGCCATGTGGCTAACATTTGTAGTAATAGTCCACTGAGTATAAAACATACCTCAATTTACGATAAGTTAAAATGTGAAAAAGCACTCTCAGAACAAGTGAAACACAGTAGTGCCAGGCATTTTTTCACATCACTCAGGTGATATCTGATATGAAAAGTGTGATCTAAAATTTTAGTGAATGTTTAATTTTTTTTTAAATTATTACAGTGAAAGACACATTGCCATTAATCCCTCCCGAAGTACTCCCCCTCACTCTGAACACATCCCATCACGCTTGCCACTTTCTGAAGCAGTTCTGGAAGTCCTCATTCATGAATGTCCTTATGACGTAGGATCAAAAGTATGGTGAATGCTGAAATTCATGTATATCTTTAGTTGCACTGTCATAGCTAACTCAGTTCAAAAGATTTACGCTTCGTGGTCATATTGACTTTGGGGAACAACCAGAAGTCACAACGTGCCAGATCTAGTGAGTAATGAGGATGAGGACAACATGTAATATTTTTAGGAGCCTTTCCATTGGATGTACACAGCAGCAGCATTCACCACATATTTTTGTGTCATGCCGAGTAAAGACTACCCTTATGAAAGAGGATTTCCAGAACTGTTTCTGAAAGTGGCAAGAACGAGGGGGAATATTTTAAAGGATATTAATACAATGTGTCTTATGTAGTAAGCCATGTTTCAAAACTTTAAATATTCAGTATATTTTTAATATACCCCCATCCTGTGACAGACACTAGTTGAGGCACTGAATTACATCAAAAAACTAAATTGTCAGAGCAAGGGTTTGACTCAGCAGTAATGTGTGTGCATGTACAAGACTCCAGGTTCAATCTCCAAAACTGAAAAGAACTACGATGTGATCATCTTGTAATCCCACAGCCACCCTGCAAACTTGGCACAGATGACCCCATCTGATTGGTGAGGAGATGTAGTGATGGAGCTTATATAGCAAACCAGATCTTTCTGCTGCACAGGGTGCCACATGCCTGCAAGCCCAGGACTGAGGCTGAAACAAAAGATCACAAGTCTGAGTCTCACCTGGACAACTGAGCAAGACCCTCTTTCAAAATAAACAATAAAAAGGACTTGGGATATAATTCAGTGAAAATCCCCAGGTTCAATCCCCAGAACCACATGAAAATAACAAAATAAAAACCTAAGTCTTCCTGTCTTCCTTACCCTTAAATATATGTGTGCTCTATTAAAATAAAATTAAAGAATCCAGAACTGACCTGAATAGAAACTCAGCCATTTTTGCATAAAGCTTTCCACAAATTCTTTTCAAAAGAACTGAAAATAAATTTCAGAGATTCCCTTGTATCTTCCTTACTGTATAAAATTATGCTTATACTAGCTGCATTCAGTTCTTGTTCCAAAAATGTGGGTTCTCAACTGAAACATATTACAGTCACTAAGTGTATTGGTCAGATTTCTCATTGCTACAACAAAATACCCAACACCTACAATTAAAGGGACAGATTTGTTTCAAAGGTTTCAGCCCACCATTGGCTGTTTCCACATCAGGCAGAAGGCTGCAGTGAGCAAAGCTGCTCAACTCATCACTTTCAGGAAGCAAGGATCAGGGCAAGAGCCAGAGAAAAAGAGTCAGGGTCCAGATTTGCTACCCAAGGTCTTGGCCCATGACCCACTCCTTCCAACTAGACCCCACCTCCTGAGAGCCAATTCAGTGAACCCACTCGTGAGTTCAGTGGCCTCACAATCCAATCACCTCTCCACGAGTCTCTTAATGCATTTACATTAACAACCAAAATTAACTGGGGCACCAAAGGCACTTACTGGTACTCCAGACTTCAAGTCTCCTTTTAATAGCTACAGGATACAATAGCAGTAAAGAGCACAGTCTCTAGGGCTTGGTTTCTGGGTCCAAGTCTCAGCCACTTGTCCCTTGAGTGACCTTGAGCAAGTTATACATGTTCCTAGTACCTCGGTTTCCTCTTCCTCTTGACTGGGATGATGATCATAACCCCATAAACACTATTCTGAGAATTAAATGAGTTAATGTACGTAAAGCATTCACAACACTAAATGGAGTGTAATCCACACTTGGTAAGCATTGGCTAGATATTCTTATACCTAGATTGGTGTCCTGGGTTACAGTCAAGATTGTGGTGCCTGGAAAGAGTGAATAAACTGATATGGTGCCTGGAATCAGTGAATAAACCTATAAATGATAGAATGGATGTTGCTTTCACAAGGAGCATCCCTGGGTGAGGGCAGAGCAGACTGCCTGGTACTAGTTGGAAAAATACTCTGACCAACACCAGACATGCACATCAGCTGACGAATTCTTGAACCACGAGATCTAAAGGGAACTCAGAAATCATTTTGTCACTCACATAAAATCCAGTTCAGATTTTAAAATATCATGTTGATAAAAGCTCAGCTCTGAGTTCACTTATCCCTGAATGAATATTTTAAACGTTATTTTCTGTACTGCCTCAGAAGATTTCTTTTAAGTGGCATCAGAGGAATAACTTTCAATTAATACCGAGCAAGTGGAATGGAACTACTTAAGATCAATACCCATTTTTTTCCTTTACTTTATAATTAATGGAGTGGCTGCTTTGCTTTGGAAACTACAACTTACTATGAGGAACAAAAAACTCACAGGGCTGGGGACGGAGAAAAGTTGGTGAATATGTGCTACTGACATATTAAGTATTTTGCAATCTCTTCTTGTTTTTTTCCTGAGGCATTGTTTGAAAGGAACTGCTCCTGCTCCATCTTCCTCACTTTGTTGAGAACAGTGATTTAAGCTTTGTGAATGTGTTTAGCAGTAAAGGGAGACAGGAGCTTGTTGAAACTTACAGAACTAGTTTTAAGAGTCAGCTTTCTGGTCTGCT
Source organism: Dolichotis patagonum (assembly GCA_004027295.1). Lineage (NCBI taxonomy): Eukaryota > Metazoa > Chordata > Mammalia > Rodentia > Caviidae > Dolichotis > Dolichotis patagonum. Next base: position 19,390 of record PVJX010019922.1, read on the forward strand.
GTCTGGACATCAAAGAGAGCTGTGCAGAAGCTGTGGGGTGGGGCTGGCAAGCTTAGGGGCAAAGGGCTAGGAATATTTTACCTTCCAGAAGTAGGGAGAATAGAAAACGAGATTCAGTGCTGAAGCATGAGGTGGGCCAGGAAAGCTGAGCCCTTACTGACTACTGAATACAAGAGATGTGTCTGTTTGTCTATGAAGCACCCATTCTGTGTTCTTAATTTCCCTCTGGAGAGACCTTTGTCTCACTCTCCACTTGTGGATTTCCAGTGGGACTTATCACATCCCTAGAAAGACCATGTAATTTATTTCAGAACTGGAACATTTTGAGAGTAAATTTTTCAAAATCAGAATTTTAAAAATTTGTAAATATATACGACACCACCAAAAAAATCTACATATACTTCAGAAAAAATATTACAGATGGTGTTATCCTCATATGGAGGACCCTAGAGAATGTTGTATATCACAGAAAACCCATTACACTGCTGGCCCTTAGAGAAGAAATTGAAAATGCTTTTGCAGTAATCTCAGTGACCATAATCTCAGGCAGCAGTTTACCATACTAATAAATGTCTGGAAGCTAATGGTCATCACTTTGAGCAACTTTTATAATTGTAGAGTCCAAACATAACTTGCATTAATCTCACAATGTCTCAATAAATCCGGTATTAAAATAGTTATACAAGCTTTCTTTTCCTGGAGTGCTTATACATTTTTGTGGCAAACTCTGTATTTACTGATCAATAAACTGATGGGCCTTCAAAATAATCCTATTCAAAAGTTATTTTCAAAAATATTTTTCCAAAAAGAGGAAAAAACCCTATGCATGGACATTAGAGAAAAAAATGAGTGGGGAGGATTTTCTTTATATTGATTTTCTGAAAATTAAAAATAACAAGCAGAATAATGACTTTATATATTATTAAGTACTTCAATATTTTAACTATGTCCACCTCAGTAAAATATCAAGGGTATTTTCTAAAGAATGATGAACTTGATCACTTTTAATGTTTTCATAAAATTGCTATAAATCTTCTAAACTACATTTTAAGTTTAATAAATTTAAGCTTGTTGAAAGCTTCAAGTGATTCTTTTTTCTGTAGAGTGAAATACTGCCATTATCTAAATGTTGAGAAGAATCTAAGAAAAAAGGTATATACTGCTCTGTATAGTGATTTTTTTAACCAACATTAATTACAAAAATTTTATAGTTTAGTTACTTAAACTACATATGTACAAAATTATACAAAGTTGTATAGGAAATGCTCTATTTTGGTTAGTAAATTATTGTAGCTTATCTGTGTGCAATTGTGAATTATGTATGCAGTACACCTAATTCTTCTATGAAAAAACTTGCCTCATAGATTTCAACATTTAGTGTAAAGATTGTTTTACCTTAAAATTGTGTTGCACCAAAACTTGTATCTATATTACCTTACAACAAATGATTTTATCTTCAATGTTGGCTTTTTAACTTAATTTATAACATTTATAATAATATCAAATGTTTCACCTTCAATACAATGAACTTCTAAAGTTTAAGTCTAATCATTAAGTAAAATTTTCAGTAGAAATTGACCACAAATATTAACTCGTCTAAGCATCACAGGAGATGGATATATTGATGACACCCATTGAACTGATTCCAAAGTTCGTACTGGAGTTAATACATTAACAGCCATAATATTATCTTCTGTATTTTACACAATAATTTGGTATTCAAAATAAGTAAAGTCCACACTGAGTGGCTGTCACTTGATCTAAGTGAGAAGTCATGCTTCACAGAGTGATATGCAAAAGGCACTGTGCACATTAATTCATCACTGTTAGTCACATTGTTCTTAAAATAACTCTTAACGCCAGAAATAGATTCTGATGTCACCATAGATCTGTGCCTTCTGGTCTTCACATAATCAGAAAATACTATGCTTCCCCCAGAGGAATGATAAATAGCAAAATGTATCTTGCACAAGTCAATTTTTATCACCAACTTTCTTAAGAAATGGGAATCCATGCCCTAATTTTTCATGAAACAAGCACCTCTTTAGCTCATCTGTATTAAAAATAATGGCATAATGGAAAAGATTGCCGCACAGTGAAATTGTACTACATGACCTGGAAGTGGGAGAAACAGGAAGAGAGGGAGAGCAACACAGACAGGGAAACAGCTTGAGTGAAATCCAAGACAGGAGTGAGAATGGCATTCAGCAAGTCGTCTTACTAGTCACGCAGAGCCTCTCCCAGTGCATCTCTAACTCAAGGCCCAGTTTTAAAGGGTTGAGCAGGTAAAAATGTTGTCAGCTGGTTGACCAATGCCAAATATTATCTAGCCTCTACTGAGTCCAAGCAACTCTACAAGATGTCTTGCAAAAATACAAAGAAGAATGAGTCGAGACCTTTAGTTTTTAAGAAACTTAAGGGATTACTGGTAATATTTATAAATTTGAAAAAAGTGTACAAAATCCTGTAATGCTTTGTGCATCCAAACATGAATGGGTGCCCTTCTGTAAGGAATGCACTTTATCCCTTCTGCTCGCTTTGAATTTTGAATATAAATGATATTGAGTTTGACTCAAGGCCAGTCTTGTCCTTAAACATCCAGATTTGACTCTTTTTCAATACAAACATATTTAAGAATAATGAAGAGAATAGTTGAAACTCAACTATAGAATGATAATTACATATATTTCATTAAATAATTTTCTTGAGTTTGTTTACCACTACTGCTTGGCTCTTTAATGTCCCCAAAGGCCAATGTTTTGTACCTTATACTCCATTTTACTGGCTCACTAAGAAGAGTTCTCTGCTTCTTGCCCATTATCCAAAGTTTCGTCATCTTTTCGGCTATAGCTATTATCACACCTAACTTGATGCCTTGAGGAACCATGCAGTGGTGAAATTTAAGGAAGCTTGGACTTCCCCGATTATACTTTATAAAATGTCCAGCTGCCGCAGCTTCTTTCTCCCAGGTAGAGGTCAAGATTGGATCAATAAAGGATTTTGATAAAAAGAAAACAAATTTCAAACTCTTCTCAAAAGATTTCTACCATTTTGGAAAGGAAAATATCTGCTGTTACTTGCAGAGTTCTGCTATCAAATATGTGTTCACCATGTCCAAATATTGAGTTCTTGTATTCTAAATTTTTGTTCACTTATTAAGGTAACAGTAATCAATAAGTGTTGCTTAAATAGTAGAGACAGTAAAAACCATGGTAAGTTTCCACTCATTTTCTTATTCATCCACTCAGGGAATATTTACTGGTGACAGACCAAATTGGGCTTGGCATCAAGCTTGGCACAATGATGAGTAACACAGTTATGTCTTCTGCCATTCTGAATCTCCTAACTTAGGTACAGAGAGTACCAGAAGTAATCACACGAAGAGAGAGTTACAAAATGTAGTAAATTCTGTGCAGAGTTACGAAAAACAATAACTATGGAGGTGAGATTCTATTTCAATTTGGAGGAAGGATAAGATTTAATTGAGATACAAGAAATAGGATTGTCATGATCAGAGGATTGTAAAGTGTGAGTGTGTGTGTGTGCATGCGTGCGTGCGCGTGCATGTGTCTGTGTGTGTGTGTGTGTGTGTGCCAGTGCTGGGGGAAGGGGGATATTTGGGTATTGGATTCTCTCAAGAGTGCCTAACTACCTGAAAATACTTATGATAACTTAGATACCAACAGGTGGTAACCCACATAGCTCAACCAATGAAACGTGGGCAGAAGTGATACATATCACTTCTTGATCTGGGCAGAAGCCTTCAGAGCCAGCTTATGACTCCTCTCACCTCTTCTCTTTGCCATCAATCATCAATATTCCATCAATATTCCATCAATATTCCAGAAGCAGAGTTCTCCATATCTCAAATCCGGGAATGAAGATGACACAGAGAAGACCTCCAGCCACGCCATAATGAACTGGTAATAGTATCAAGAAACAAACCCTTGTTGTTTAGCCCTTGGATGTTCTGTAGGCAATAGTTTTCACTGCATAACTAGCCTCACGGTTCTCACAGTGTGGTCCTCAGACTTGTCAAGCTTCCCATGGGTCCTCAGACCCTTTAGAGTACCCATGAAATCAAAGCTATTTCCTAATAACATGGAGACATTGCCTTTTCATCACGTTGATGTTTACAGCAATGGTGGAAAAGGCATGGTGGGTAAAACTACTGTTCCTCATCACAAATGAATGCATTCACAGTAAAGGGTACTCAGCAGCCCCTGTATTCTTCACCCTTGTTGAGCTACAGCTTTAACACTCGTAAGTTTATTTCACCACTTAATGGAATACAAAGAAGAACTAATTTTATTAAATCTCACCCCTGAGGCCACCTCTTTCTAATATTCCCTGTGATGAAATAGAATGCGGACACAAAGTTCTTTTGCTGCATACCAAAGAACTAAACTTTGTCTTAAGCAAAAGCATTTGTGATCATTTGACTGCAAACTGAATTAGCCAATTTTGTTATGAATTTTTTATTTGAAATGATTACTGACAAATTACGGTTATTTATAATTAATTATTTGGTAAACATTTTCTTGCTGATGATAAACTTCAGGTTTTCACATGAGAATTAAGATTTTGCAAAATCTGTATATGCCACTGTGAGCTTGAAAGCTTCTAATACTTAAATTATTTTCTAATGAGACTGGGGTGATATGAATGAATGTAGATTTTTTGATATTGTACAAGCAAATATGTCAACATTTGGAAGACCTGCATAACTCAGTGATCCAAAATTTTACAAATGAACAATGCATGACATCAAAAAGTCAGATATATGCATAAGACACATTCAAAGTACAAGATAGAACTATGAGTCTTAATTTTACATTTTTCACTTGTAGCAGGCCATTTTCTGTTACCATAATGAAATACCAGAGACAGGTTAATATTAAAAAGAAAAGAGACTCATTCAGCTCACAATTCTGAAGGTACCAGTACATGGCACCTGCATCAGCTCTGTTCAGCTCTGGTGAAGGTCCCATGGTAGATGACAGCAACTTCCTGAAAAATGGAGAGGCCAGGAAGCTGGGGAGAGATCCAGGAGTCAGATTTTTATTTCTGTTCTCTCTCTCTCTCTCTCTCTCTCTCTCTCTCTCTCTCTCTCTCAGTATTCCCTTTCCAGTACAGTCCAAAGACCCAAGTCCCTTTCACTAGGCCCCCATTGCCTAGGAAATTTCTTCTTCAAAATCATCACAGTGGATGCTCCACTGTTGGTGAGAGTGTAGACTGGTGCAACCACTATGGAAATCAGTATGGAGAATTCTCAGAAGTCTAGGATTGGAAGCTCCATTAAACCCAGCTATTCCCCTCCTGGGTATTTTCCCAGAAAAATGAAAATGTCATGTCACAGTGACATATGTGTGCCCATGTTTATAGCAGCACAATTTGTAATAGCTAAATCTTGGAAACAATCAAAATGCCCATCATCAACTGCAGAGTGGATGAAAAAGATGTGGTATTTTTATACAATGGGCTATTACTCAGCTATGAAGAAGGATGATCTTGAGGCCTTCATAGGTAAATGGACACAACTTGAAACCATCCTCATTAGTGAAATAAATAAGAATCATATTTATAAATATCACATTGTGTCTGTAGTATAAAAAGTAATAAGAACTATAGGAGTAATAAAACCCAAAATGTGTAATTGCTACCAGAAAAAAGAGAGGAAAAGAGGGTGCTCTAAAGGATATAATTGAATGTATGTTTAAGTGTGTAAGATGAATGACCATATTGCTGTTTTTGTTATATCATGGAGCAGAACCGTTAACAGTCTCATTGCTTGAATGTGTACTTTGTATGTTTTAACTTTGTAACTTGAACAACTATTTCCAAGATGACAGTATGTAAGTTATCAAGTAATGATTTCTTAGTATTTTTTGTTCTTTTCTTTTTTTTCCTTGGAATTTTGTATTGTTGCTACCCTTTTTTCTATTTTGTTTGTTTTGTTTTGTTTTGTTTTTAAATAAAATTTTTTAAAAAATCATCACAGTGGAAACCAAACTTCCAACACAGAAATCCTTGAGTGTCAAGCCATATACAAACCGTGACAATTTTGCAAACAATTTGAAGAAATTACCACTTGTTGAATCCGGGTATAACATTAAAGAAGCACATACACGAGCTGGGGGTTTAGCTCAGAGGCATAAGCGCCTGCCTTGCAAGCGCGCAGTTGTGAGTTTGATCCCTGGTACCGATATTTTTTTTAAAAAAAGAAGCACACACGAAATACCTAAAAAGACTTTAATACTCCTCCTTCCTAAGCCGAGCAAGGTGGCACATACCTGTAATCCCAGCACTTGGGAGACTGAGGCAAGAGGATCACTACAAATTGGAGGCCAGCCTGGGCTACAAAGTGAGTTCAAGGACACCCTGAACTGTGTAGTAATATCCCATCTCTACACAAATAAATAAATCTTCCTCTTCCCTTTGGAACTACGTGTCTGCAGTTTTCTTCACAAATTTCAGGCTAAACACATTACAGATTGCAAAAGCAGATAGGCAAATTTATCTGTCTTCTATTAAGCCATCATATGAAAGATATTTGCAAAAAATGTAAAACAGTATTCATTACTCTTATCCTTGATACTTTTTGTAATCATTTTTCAATATTATTTAATATGCAATGAACTTACCATTTAAGGGGTTAATTTGCAAAAAATGTAAAACAGTATTCATTACTCTTATCCTTGATACTTTTTGTAATCATTTTTCAATATTATTTAATATGCAATGAACTTACCATTTAAGGGGTTAATTTTTTAAGTGTTTAAAATTTCTCAGATTTACTTTTCAACATAGTAAATATCAATAGATGTCAATCTACACAAATTGAAGGTATTTTGGATTTTTCATAGTTTTAAAATTCTAACGTGAACCTGTAAATAAGTATTTGAAAACTGTTGGTGTAGCTCAGCCTAACTGCATCAGTCAGGGTTCAATGAGAGAGAAGCTGCATGACAACTTGAACAAGGGAAGGTAGTGTGTTTAGCATATTAAATATGACAGAATAACTGCAAATCTGCAAAAAAAAAAAAAAAGATACTAAATAATACTCTAGAGCCAAAGACAAGTACCTAAGAAAGGATGAACCTGAAATCGGAGCTCCTCCCCAACACTGAGATTCCAGTCGCATTAGAACAGGTGTGGTTGCAGTCCGCTGGATGGAAGAATCTTCGCAGGTTGCCAGGCTGTAGCTGTCCCCAATGCCCAGCTGAGTAGGGAGTAGCCCTTCAAAGTACAGGAGGCTGCAAGACCAAGCAGTCGGGCCACAGGCAGATCACTTTATCAGGGCAGTGCAAGTCCAAGGTGCACAGTGTCCAAATCAGAGAAAAGTGTAAGGTGGTCACCAAGACGGCCACCAAGCTGGTTGCTGGAGCTAAACGTGCTGTGAACTGTGCGCTCTGCAAATGTAGCTGGGATTTCAGCTGCAGAGCTGGAACCTGTGCACGGATTTGGAGCTGAGAAGTAATAAATTCATGCTGGAACGCTGACAGAAAATGCATCACATAAATCTTTTATTTTATAGTACACCTATTAATATTTCTAAAATAGTGTTCTGGTGATCGCAGTTTAAGAAATACTGAGCTTTGTGCATAGTGGAAGGTTTGTTCTCCATCTCCTAGCCCTCTGATATATATCCATTTCTGTAGAATTTCAAAATCCACATGTCCACAACCATATCTGCAAAGCACAACCACATCAGGAAGATGGCCAGAGGCTAGAACTGGGAGTGGATATGTACAGGATAAAATGCGCACCAAGCTTTTTTTAGTGCAGGAAGCAAAATAGATTGATAAATCATTAATAAGGGCAATTTAGCAAAACATATCAACAAGTTCCCACATTCACTGACAATGCTATGACTATTTTCCCATTAGTCCAGATCTCTGGCTACGTGGGAATGCTCAAACTACACATCTGTTGTGCTAGTGTCTCCATAGCATAGAAATAAAAATCCTCAACCTAGGGATACAACACTAGCTGTTTGCCACATCTCACAGAAAACCTTCAAGGTCTTTGTTTGTTCAAATACTAACTCAAACATCAAGTCTTCCCCTTTCTCAGCAGAATGGATCTCTCCCTCCTCCAGACCCTGCTTCTTTTGTTTACATCTCTACCGAAGCACTTCCCCAGGCTAACTTGTTTTGTAGCTACTAATGTCTGGATTGTTCTCTTGTTAGACTGGGAACGCCTCAAGGGTAAGGCACTTGCACATTCATCTTTGCGTCCCCAGAGCCACACACAAAGATTTGATGTACTAAGAGTTCCCATCCGGATTTGTCGACTCAAAGTTGTTAAAACCAAGGGAAGGAGGGACAGTTGCTTGACTCTTTGTGACTATCATTTCCTGCTTGTAAAGCGGTTTGGCCACAGACACTTACCCAGTTTCTGCTGTGAGCAATCTTTAAGGTATTTCCAAAACTTTGGTCTTGGGAAAGGTTGGTTCTTTGAGACGAGCAAATGGTTCAGAATTTATTTGTGAACCCTGAAATGCAGAAAGGTGGCAGGCTAAGGAAAAAGTCAGCATTATTTTATACAGTGATTGAGCTGCAACTTGTCTAAATTCACTGTTTCCCTTCTTTTCATCTCTAACCTCCAATCTGGATCATCCATCATTTTAAAAACAAGGTCCTTAAGGTATTTAATAGCATAATATAATCCCCAGCTCATTTCAATCCTTCTCAAAAAAGAGATATTGGTCAGGATAAACTGGATTATGGGGCAGTAACAAATAACTCCCAAATTTTTGTGCCCTTATGTCATATAGGTTGTGTAAAATCTGCTGTGAGTCTAGACAGTTCTACAGGGCAACTGTGGTCCATGTGGTAACTTAGTAGTTTAGATGACACTCATCTTGTGGCTTCTCCAGAAAAAGTTGGAGAAACAATGCGGAAATGTCCACGTATCCTATGCTTGGGCTCAAAAGTCACATGGCATAAGCCATGGCACTTTGACCAAAAGCAGACACATATCCCCACTCACTGCCAAGGAAACTGGGAAGAATAATACCTGTAGAAGCAAGAAAAGGAGGGAACTTAGATATTGATGAGCTCTGGTGGTATCTACTTCCAAGGGTTTCAACATGACTTTATCACTTTAAAACTGTACAAGTGGCCCCCCTAACAAGGCCATCCTCCTTGTGAAGCAGCATTGTGAACCACTCCATGTATCCAACAGAGGACAGGGGAGTAAAAGTGGCAGCTTGCTGCCCCCAGTAAGAATGAAGTCAAGAAGATCAACCCAGGATAGGACCCCCACCATCGCGGGAAACAGAAACTCCCTTCCCTTCCAACAGAACAAAAAAGAAGTATATGTCCCCTGCTTTTCTCACCTATAGGTCTTATTTACTGAGGCACATGTTTGTTTAACATGAATGTTCTGGTCCATTTGGCAGTGTTTGGTCAGCTGGCCACAATGCTAGGAGCAAATACTGTACCTGACATACACAGCGTAAGGTGGAAGGATTTATATTTTCTCATGGTTTCAGGGGATTCAGTGCATAGTTGGCTGATGCCAAGGTGGAACCATCATAGCAGAAGGGCATGGTAGAGCATCTTAGTTCATGGCAGTTAGGAAGCCAAGAAGGGGACAATATCAGAGAGGAAGGAAGGGCTGAGAGACCAAATACAGACTCCAAAATCATTCCTCCATGACCTGCCCAGATGTACCCAGAAATATGCTTTACTAATCCCCTGGCTGATCAAGTTGACCTTCCACCTTAACTGTCAGGCTAAGAAAGAAACACACAATATTTAGACAAACAATTGACTATTCTAGGACATCTAACACTGAAGAAGTTCCTGATGAAGAAATGAAGAAAAATACAGTTTCAAAGTTTTTAGCCTCCTTTCCAACTTTAATAACTAATTTTATTCTACTATATCACTATTATTATTATTATTATTATTATTATTATTATACCTCCAACAAATATTCATCAAATTCTTCAAAAATACCAGGCTGCAAGAAATGGAGATCCAAATATTTTTTGGATAACTATTACTCCAAATTCCAAACTAAATGCTCTTACAAATAATACATTATTTTGTACTATTTGCAATATTTTGAGGTTATTATTATTATTCCTGTTTTACAATCTTATAAATCTGAGGCTCAGAGAGGTAAATAGTTTGTTCATGGTCATGTCAACTAGTAGTGGGAAAGTAAATATCTCAATCTACATCTGTCCAGCTCATAATAATGAAATCCCACATATTCACTCCACATCAGTTAAACTTAGAAGTTATTGGTTTACAGTCATTTTTAGGTTCTGTATTTCTGGAAAAGTATAATCAAGAGATCATTCATTCATTAGAATAACTACAGTTCTATTTGAATAAGTTGGGATTTGAAAAAATGCTAATTATCTCTTTTGTATGTTATTCATTATGCCATGATGGTTTCTTCTACTGCATCAACTTCCTTTTATCTCTAATAACTCACTGAATCAAAATACAGTCCTATAACATAGTCCATAAATGCTACTCATCCCCCAATTAAATGATAGTGCTCATCTAGTACATAACAAAATGTCCATGACAAAGTAAACTGTAAGTACAGATTAGTGATTATTTAGTTTAGAAAAGTTGTAGAACATTGGGTTCTTAGCTCATAGAATGAGTGAAAACTTCAAAGAGTGAATACTTTGGTAAGAATATAAATATCATAAGCCTAACAGAAGTGAGAGAAATATGAGAATCATTATGTCTGTGTCTGAAGTAACATATCTTTTAACTCCAAACAGGTACTCACGGGGCTTACAATGATCAGCTTAATTATGTTTTCAATTAGGGAAGACTGAAAACAAAAACAAATTTACAAACATCCAGAAATTTTGCAAATGCATTGTCAAAATTATGAATAAAAGGCAAAATATAAATAGGTTTATTAAAATTCGTTATGAACAAGCCCTCCCTCAGATAAACCTAATGCTAAGATTTTCTTACATTTGATTTTGAATACATTGTCAGGAGCCATTGTTACACAGTGTTCAGATAATGCCAACCTGTGCTTTTGTTGTTTGTGTTGCTTTGTTTTTTATACCTAGAACTATTTAGTCACTGTCTCCCCATCATCCAAAGCAGTATCTGGCACACAGTAGGGTCCCAGGAGACATTGCAGAATAAATTTGACCAGATCTACATAGGGCATTCTATATGGAAAAGAGAAAAACATTTCCAGTGTTGAAGCTAAATTCTTCTTGAGGAGAAAACTTTCTTTCAGTAACATACCATGGCAGTGAATTTCATGCATCCCCTACCTGAGAGGCCCGACATCTGGTCAAATACAATTGTGGATGCATCAGTAATGGTGTTTCGGGGTGAGATTAATGTCTGTATCATAGACTGAATAAAGCAGATTGCCTTCTCAAATGTGAGCAGGCTTCACCCAAACAGCTAAAGCAAACACAAAGATTCACGAAGAGGAGACTTCTTTCTGACTCTCAGAAATGGGACAATGGTCTTCTCTGACCTTCAGAGTTTGATTGAAACTGTGACTTTGTCTTTGATTGAAACTGTGACTTTGCATCCCGAGCCTTCTGGTGTCTGCAGTGGAACTCACATCGCTGGCTCTCCTGGGGCTCCAGCTTGGCAACTGCAGATCTTGCAACCTTTCAATCCCTGTAATCTTGGGAACCAATTCCTGATACCATCCTATTGGTTCTGCTTCACCAGAGAACCTTGACTAATCTGTACATCAAGGAGACTTCCATTTCTGGTAGGAGAGCAGACCAGGTATCTTTATAGATCTCATCCAATGGAAAATCACTAAAATACCAAATGAAACCTTTTTTTTTTAAGTTATCTTGGAAATACATCCCTAAGCAAGCTGATGTCAATGGAAGGCATGTGCAGAGGTAAAAACAAACAGGAGAAAAGTAGGAGGTCATGGGTCTCTAAAACTGGCATGGGCTCCACAGTCTTCCACTTTGCCTATTAACCCTGAAATTTACTGCATGATGAATTGGGTACAGGAAGAGGTAGGAGAAAAAAATCAAGGATCTTCTCAAGGGACCAACTGTTCTTATTGTGTTTGCATCCTAATTAGTCTGACTTCCAATTATGTTGGTTTTTACCTACACATAAAGCTGGTTCTCCAAAGGGCTGTAATTCAGTTACAAAGGAAATCCAGACATTATTTTGGCATGCAGAGGAAGCAAGTCAAAGAGGGGAAGAAAAAGCACCTGGGGTCACAGCAAGGCTCATTGACTTCTCCTTACACTGTAGCAAAGCTTCTCCACCTCCAGGTGTTTTGTCCAGAACACCTGCAAATGACCAGCTCAGGAAAGGCTTCTGCCCAGTTCAGCCCTCTTGTTCAAGGATACGGTACCTTCCTTGTTAAGAAACACTAAACTTATTTATGAAAATTTTCTTTTCTTTGTGCACCCATAAAACATACGGAAAGTTATTGCCTGCTTGGTATTCTTTCCGCGTTAGATGAATTTGCTGCCCTTGTTTCACCGTAAATAGCATGCTGCCTGGAGAAGCCGCTAGCGTGACAGTGAGTGATCGTGAGGCCTCACCCACGGGTCTGCCATCACATTCAAAGTGTGTTGAAAACTCAGACTCAAGTCCACCACACAGTTTAATCCTAACATTAAAGAAATTAAGTCTCTCAAAAATGAAATTTACTGCATTGACACCTCCCGGGAAAAGCAGATACAATGAAAGTTGCCTTGAAAATAATCAACTTGATACACACAATAGAGGAACAAACTGAGATGCCAAAAAGGTTTCTGAAGGCAAATCAAGGGAAAAGGAATGTTTCCATGAGGCACCAGGAAAAAAAAAAAATACAGCATTCAGTACAAATTCTCCAGATATCTGCTGAAGACCCATTAAGTTCAGGGCACAAGGCTAGCCTAGTATTTTTGCAAAAAATCAAGAGGATAGGTAAGATCTACTCACACATTTTCCATACTCAATTCTACTGATATACCTAGGGCTTTTCACATCCAATCCCATTTTATTGTACATTTTCCTATTGAAATGTAACCTATTTACAAAAGTGTCTATGACTGTACAACTCAATTTCCACTACATTACCACTACCTGCATGAAGAAATGAGGTATTATCAAAATTCATTGCAGCTCTGGTTGCTCTCTGATGCCTTCCAATAGCTGTGTCTTGTCACTTTGCCAGCTTGTAGCACTTTGTGATTGGAAGGATTAGTACATTACCAACTATTTCTCATCCTTTAGCACAGGTCCGTTGTACATCAGTGAATTCTCACAAATTGGGAGAACATGGCATCCTGTGAGGTAGCATCCCTATCTGGTCATCAGGGTTAGGGAGGTGAGTTCCCACTATGCATACTTTGCGGGTAAGTGGTAGAACTGAGGTTTAAATTCCAGGATTGATTCCAGAGCTCATTTGCTTCAGCATGATATTATGATAGCACATTCTTTCCAAATAAGGCATGGCCCTGTACATGACAAACTGATTACCTTTATGGAATTTCTATGACCTGAACCCATGTGCTCCCCCAAAAAAGAATCTTGCAGGAAAATAATTCCAATGCAACTGTGCTAAGAGGAACAGTCTTTCAGAGGGGTTCTGTCCCCATTAATGGAATCAGTAAACTTACACAAAGGATGGGGGAAACTAGTTAAGCCCTCTTGGTCCTTTTGCCTTCTGTCCCATTAGGTGGCAGTAACAAGGTGCTGCCTTGGAAGCAAAAGCAGCCCTCACCAGACATCAAGTCTGTCTGGATCTTAGATTTCCAAGCCTCTACAACTGTCAGAAATAAATTTTTATTGTTTAAAAATGACCTAGTCTCAGGGGTTTTGTTATAGCAGCGTGAATAAACTAAGACATATTAAGATATTACATACAGACCCCCAGGAAGTCTCCCAGAAAGCAGCATCACGGCCTGTCTCTTTGGGACCCCAGCCTCTCGGACCCGCAGAGTGGCCTGGGCTGTTTGGATCGAAAGTCTGTGCAGACCTGCATCTCGGCCCGACTGTTTGGGACTGGTAGGCCCGCCCTTCATCCCCAGGGAACTGCCTGGAGACCGGCATCTGGGCCAGGTCTGTTTGGGCCCGTAGCCCCGCCCTTCACCCCCAGGAAGTCTCCCAGAAAGCAGCATCTCGGCCTGTCGCTTTGGGACCCGAACCTCTCGGACCCGCAGAGTGGCCCGGGATGTTTGGATTGGGAATATTGTGGAGACTAGCATCTTGGCCAGGTCTGTTTGAGACCGGGAACTTTTCAGAAACCAACATTCTGGCCTGACTCTTTGGGACCTGTAGGCCCTTCATTCGCAGGGAACCTCCTGGAGACCTGCCTGGGACAAAGCATGGTGGCCTGGCCTGCCTGAGATTCCACAGGCTATGGGGTGGCCACACCCAGCATTCACCTCACAACTTAGGGAGCCAGGAGCCCACAGAGGGGAGTTAGGACCCTGTGAGGAAGCCAGGAGCCTGTGGGGGACCCACTGCCCCTCCAGGAACTGAGGGTGTAAGAGGTAATTCGCCACACATGCAGAGAAAGCTTTGGAACACTGCTCAAAGTAAGGAAATATAGAAAAATGACAAAAGGAAAGACCAAAAGGCAGGCTCAAAGCCCTAGCCCTCCCCAAGAAAGCTTAGAAGCTATGTACATAGAAGAAAAAAGAAGCCATACACCTGAAATGTCTGAAATGATATCAAATGAAATAAATATGCAAATAGGGAAAGCTATGGAGAAATTCAAACCAGAAATA
>PVJX010019923.1:0-34088 GCA_004027295.1 Dolichotis patagonum
ATTTCCCCAGCAACCATTTCTTCCACTCTTAATGAAGCCTGATTTCCTGAAACTTGGCTTCTTGGCTGTGTGGCTTTGAGATGAGACTCTCGCCAGGATGTTCTTTAAAATACCACTTGGTCCTGGAAGCTCATGAAACCATTCAGCTCCACCCCTGTGAGAATCATGGATAGTGCTCTGTCTGCACCCACTTGGGTTTTTCTCAGTTCAGCTATAGGCTGTGCTTTCTGGAAATACATATACTGGAATTACCTAGGTGACTTAGAAGAAAATGTAGTATTTGCAAATAAAGGGCCATCAGATGAAATTTGAGATTCTGAAATGGAGTCAGACCAGAAAGGATTAGAAGAGATTGTTTGGTTGATTATATTCACACAGGTTTAAAGGATTAGTGTTAGCACAGGCACCTGCATCCTCCCTCCCAGAACATAATCTATGTGCTGAGGTTATTTGCTCCTTTGTAAAAATATTTCTGCCTTTAAAGCTCCTAAAGCTTCATTCTATTGCATGAGAGAAGATGTGCTTCTATTGACAAAAAAGGTCTTGAAAGCTAGAGAAATGGTTAGTCTCTCCGGGGATGTGGTTTAGTGGCACAGTTCCTTCCTGGCAAGGGCAAGGTCCTGAGTTCGACTCCAGATACCAGAAAAAATGTCAGACTCAGCTAGACTTCCTGCTTCTTCCTAAAGTTTGTGTTGACAGGAAATTGCTCAAAGGGAGGTGAAGAGAGCCCACCAAGGGGATCCGTGCTTTAGTTCAGGTGTACATTCGAGTTACCCCCAAACTTATCTCCTCAGTAATACCATGGCACACAAAATAAGCTCCTTATAAGCAGCGCTTTTTAAAACATTGCAACTATGGGCATGATCTTGACTCTTTGGGCTAAGCTGGGGCATTGTTTTCTGTACCTAATGCTTTTTATTTATAGAATTTTACCTGGATAACCAGGCAATGTTTTATGCTACCTGTAAAAAGAAAGGGCTTGCCATTGGAGAACTGGAGATCATTCTGCTTCCTGGCCTCCCGCTACTTCTAACAGTCTCTTGTGCTGAGCGATGTGTTTACCAGCAGCCCCAGAATGGACTGGAAACCAGAAGCCCACCTTCTCCTCCTCTGGCACAGCTCACCGGTGTGAATTTGCCTTCTTGAGCTTCTACTCTTCCATGTCTTCCCTGTCAACCTTTGACTTTTGAAGTATCTCAAAGCTCCCTGCCAGCTCTGATACTATAATCCCATGTTTCCATGAAACCCAATTGCAGAGGTTTTTCAAGTTGGATGATTTCTCGGAGAATACATACCAGAAATTAAAAACAAAGAAAGAAAGCAGACACGCCATTTTTAGATGTAATCTTTTTTATTATGGAAATTATAGTTGGAAGTTTTCATGTCAGTACTCAGACTCTTGAGTGGTTGAGAAGTGACATCTCACTTCCAGTCTTTTTAGCTGTGTCTTTTTGTAGTGAAGCAAGGTCTTTCATAAGAAAAAGACTGGATAAAGTATGTCCTATAGGAGCCTATTTAGGACAACTTTCGAGGTTTAGGTTACTGGAGAGAGACATGCAGGTTTCTAATTCTATGTTAATTTGTTACTCAGATGAGTACAAGTGTGTGTGTGTGTGTGTGTACACATATCCACACATACCTGTGTTCAATTTATTTGATGATGGAATCATTTAAAATATAGCTGTTTATCTAAATGATCATTTTTCTCTGTGGTGTTCACAGGGCTTAGAATCTAAGTCTCATTTCTCTTTTTTTATTTTAAAGAGGGCAAAACTAAACAAAACAAAACAGAATAAAGCAGACCAGAAGAAAACAATGTAAGTGACAGATTTCAAAGTAAGACAAGAGGAGATCTACAGTGTCTACCATAATGTCTCTTGTTTTCTTCTAAATTGTTGCCTGTATCTTCATACACAAAGATTCATACAAAATAAAATAGTATAAAACTGATCAAACCACAGTAATGAAGGTGTTACAGGCCTTCACAGGGTCTCATTTCTGAAGTGGGCATTTCCCAGGATTTATGTGGTCATGGACACTCAAAGTTCTAGTGTAAACCCTGCTTGTTGCCATCAAGCAAGCTTCCGTGTGCTCATACAAACACACACACACACACACACACACACCCTCGCATGATCTGGGGGGACACCTGCTCTCTTTCATCTGAATTCATTTCAAGAATGCTGATTTTTAATTTGGCACTCAGTGTGCAGCCCCATTATCGGGTGAATGTCTGGGTAGGAGCGACACCCTGCCTTCTGAGCCGCTGCTGGTTCATACCACACTAAGAGCGGGAAAAGAAAATGAATCTCAAAGGAAGAAGATAGCAGCAGGTGTCTGGATTTCTAAATATGCTCAGGTTTCAAGATCTCTCATTTGGCTAAAGGAGTCTAAGGAGTTAAATAGATGCTGTATTTCCCATCTGATTCCTGTGATTGGCCATGTGCTACTTTTTGTGTGTGCGTAGTGGTGGTGTGGTTCTTTTTAGAGGATTTTGCTCCTGTCTGAGAAAACTAAGATGCAAAACCTTCAGGAAGTTTCCACGAAGGCTTGAGATCAAGTGAAAGCATGCACACTTCATAGGCAACCCACAGGTTTGAAAATGCAATTTTGACTTAGTAAAATACAACATAGGGAAATAATACGAAAGCGAAAATGCTTTGTCTCTTTTCTCCTGGACACCTGATGCCACCTTCAAATGTAATACCTTTATTTGAAAATAAATTTGGATTCATATCAGGGCTTGCTTACATCAAAATTTTACTGACATTAGTTCAAAGATGCATGTAATCCTTTCTACAAAGCTTGTTAACGAAAACCAGCACTTTGGCCTTCTCCCCTTTCCCAGTTCTTCAAAGGCAGCAATGTTCAGCTTTCAAGCAGATGGTCTTGAATTTACTACCTGAATACATGTTGCAAAGAACATGCATATATTTCTACTTCTTGACTTTTCAGTTTTAGTTCTTATCAATTAACTCCTTATGATGAGAGAGTTTGGTTCTTTTTATAACCTCATAACTGCAAGTTCTTGCACACTGTAAAACCTTCTCATTTGTACATGCCCTCAATATAGTGCATTGCAGTTTTGGTAGAACAGAATTCACTGTTTACACTTTGACTGAGTGAACACTCTTCACAGCTGAAACATGATTGTTCTTAATTTACTCCACAACACGTTTTCCTTTCCTGGAGTTCAGAAATCATTTTTCCTTTAATTCCCTTCTTTTGATGTTTCCTATTTTCAATCCATAATTAACATTAAAATTTTTCTGTTTGGCCAGTGGGATCAATCTGTATGCAGTATGTTCAACACATCAGGTTTCCTATCAATTTCATAATTCTGAAGAAATCTCCCTTGGGGTTTTCTTGCCATTCTCATGGGAAGGTCTAGAGACACTACCCTGACCTCACTCTTCATTGTCCTGCTAAGTTTTGTTTTTCCTTCTATTACATAGTCTCTTTGCTGGATCTCATTTCTTCTTCACTGTTTGCTTGCTGCTTGACTTGTTGGAATATATTCCTCAGTATCTTCTTGAGAAAGCACGTTTACAAGGTAAAATTTAAGACAATCTTGCCTAGGAATGACTTTTGTACCATCACGTTTAGCCGTTAGCTTGTCTGGGTTAGACTTTTAAGTTGACAGTCATTTGGTATATAGAACTTAGTAAAGAAAGAAGAACAACAGCTAGACATAACAAGTAGCCTGTGATAAGCAATGCTGCTGTAACAACAGTTTTCAGTTACATATAATGATAGTTTTTCTAAATGGTTTTCCATATTGTCAGTGGTGCATTGGCTGTAGTTAACTCCATGCACCTTCTCCCTGTGTGAGTGGAGCCATTTTTATAAAAGCAGAGGAACAGGTCTGGAGTGCTAAAGGACACTGAAAGCTCTTATGCGAATGTCTCAGGCTACAGAATGTTGGTGGCCAAACCCAACGATAGTGTCCAGTCAGTTTCCTGCTGTGGGAACTATTACGTCCCATGGCAGCAGGAGAAGGTTTACTTTTCTCGTAAATAATTGCAAAAACTGGTATAGCCAAATAGCCAAACAGAAAAAAAAAAGCTAATGTTAGGGTTCCTTTTTTTTTTTTGGTACCGGGGATGGAACTCATGATCTCACACTTGCCAAGAAGGCGCTTATTCTGCTGAGCTAAATCCCTGACCCTAGAGTGCCATTTATAATTGTTATCATAATTGTTACTTATAATTGTTATCATAACTCTCTTTTCCTTTCTTCTCTTTCTCTAAGCACTTGTGTACAGTAATAAAATGAATATTACTTAATAATTAACATTCTTTTTCTATTCAAAACTAGTACGAACTTCCATTTTAATTCTTTCCTGCATTGAGTGCTTTGATTAGAAGAGCATGTTGATTTTTGCTACTGCTCAGTTATAGAAATAAATTTTCAAACTGAGAATGAACAATAGGAAGCATTTGGCACAAACCACTTGTGAGACAAATTACTAGATTGTGAACTGTCACTTAAAAATCCCGAAATTACATTTCAGAATTGACTCATCTATAAGACAGTGTTACTGAAAGTTGATTCAAAAAGCTGTTTCAAAAATTAAACACCCTAATATGTTCACAGAAACCTAGCCAAGTGTCTGTCCTGGAGTAGATGCTTCTATGTAAGTTGAATCTCGATCTCTCCAGATTACAAATAGATGGTACCTTGACTTTACACACAGAATGAGAACAAGGTACTCTCTCCACCACCTGGAAATCTCACTTTAGAGAGACAACATTTATTATAACCATCATTACTAGCTTGAACTTACAGTGAGCCTGCTCATTATTAATACGCAAAAGCACAGATTTACAAAAGTAGAGTAAAAGGGCAACTAAGAGAAATCAAAGAATATCACAATACTTTTGATTTTTATTTAGGAACATAGCTTCATAGCAATGGTTCTTTAACATTGGCCCAGTAGCCAGTGCATATTTTAATGGTTATCTTATTACTGGGTGAATGGGAAACATTTCCACTATGTTGCAACACACATTGTTCTAGCTCCATGTTTACTGTTCCAGGCTATCAAGCACCGCCTTCTAGTCCTTCAGTCTTACAGGCTCCAGGTACTGTTGAGGAAAATTCACCCCCAGCAACCTGAGACTTGGGGTGGTTATGTAGTTCTCAGGTTCTTCTCAAGGTAAAATACAGTAAGATTTCATCCATAAAATCTTCAGAAGTCCTTTTTTAGTTGGGGCCTTTAGAAATCTTCAGGGTCCTTTTTTAGTTGGGGCCTTTGACAACTTTGATTTTAGGAAGCTCAAGTTTTGACCTCTAAATGTACTTGAGCAGATAGGAGAAACAACCCCTATCTTGGTGCATATTGCCAATACAGAGGTAAATCATACAGGATTGCACACTGATGGCCATTGTTGCTCCTCAGTACTTTTCTCAGGGGAACTGTATTTCCTACATGGGAATGATGAAGCGACTATTTACAGTCCCTAATCTCCATACAGTGCTTTCAATAGATCTAATCTCCATTTCTTGGTACCTAGATACCTATTTTCCTTTCTTACTTGCTTTTTTCCCCTCTCTTAAGGACTTCATATTAATCTCTAACTTCTGACATTTGTCTCTGTACTGAAAAGACTGTAAATAATACAGAGCTTAGCTGCATAGAAATCTTATTCAAGTCAGGATCAAAAATCTCATACTCTCAACATTTTTCTTTCTAATCAAAACTTATGCTTATGGCTCTCTGGAGCAAATTATACTGGTAAAACCTAAAAATATATTAGATTTGATAAATGAATCTCCAAAGCCTAGGATATTTATTATTATTTAATCTAAACCATTGAACATGAGTATTTGTTCATATAGAGAAGAATCTTTTCTTACTTCTTGTAGCTGGTTGTATTCCCTCACTGTTGGCTGGTTCTCTCTCTCTCTCTCTCTCTCTCTCTCTCTCTCTCTCTCTCTCTCTCTCTGTCTCACTCTCTCCACTTTTCCCATTACCTTATGTTGCTTGCTTTCTCCTCAGTCTCTCCCCTTTTGCCTCTTCCTTTCCTTCTTTCCTTTCCTTTCCTTTCCTTTCCTTTCCTTTCCTTTCCTTTCCTTTCTTTTCTTTTGGTTTGTTGTTGCTGTTTTTTGGTACTGGGAATCAAATTCATGACCTTGTGCTTGCCAGGCAGGTGCTATGCCACTGAGTTATATCCTCAGGCCTTGACTATTTCTTATAAGGATTCATGAGATTAGATTTAGGATATGCATGACTAATCCAGGGTAACTTTTCCCAAAATCCATAACTTGGTCACACCTTTTGTCATATATGAAAGCCCTTCTAAATTCTAGGGTCTTGATATACCTGTCTTTGAGAGAGCCATTTTTCAGCCTACTATCATTCTTTGTCTACAGTTATAAAGTCAAGTGAAAGTTTTCCTTCAGGGAGCTACAAGAACTGTACTTTCTGAACTCACAACTTTCGTGCTTCAGAAGACCCCCACATTCTCTTGGTAGGAGATTCCTTCAGTTTGAGTTCAATCTGAGACTATTGATTTTCACTCTCTGGTACCTCCTCATTTATTTCCTAAAGTAGACAAACAAGGGTTTTCCTGATGCATTGTCTTTGCTGCAGTTTGACTCTTAAATCTCCTCCACAGGACCGTGTGCTAAAGATTTGGTCAACATCCTGTGGCACCATCAGGAGGGAATGAAACTTTTAGGAAGTGGGATCTACTGAAAATAAGACAGATGACTGGGAGTGCATCACTGAAGATCTCAGTAACCAGCTCTTTCCTCTCTTGTAGTTCCTGGACCTCATTAGTTGGGCAACTCTATTCCGCCCATGATCATTGTCATGATGTGCTGTCTTACCACAAGTCCAAAAGCAATGGAGTCAACGAGCCATGGACTGAAATCTCTGAAACCATTAGCTACAATAAAAACCTTCCTTCTTAGAAGTTTACTATCTCAGGTATTTTGTTATAGTGGTAGCAAGTTGATTGACACATTCTTATTCTCCACATTCAACAATAAAAGGATATTAATGGCTTTTATTCTAAAGACAAGGGGAGGGGATTAGTTGAGGCTCTCATTTAAACATGAAGGAAGCACACAATTTTATGTGGAATTGTAGAATATAGTCCCTTGGGGAAATCTTTCAGGAACTATTCCTTATAGTTCATGGCATTTGATGGCTTATCTGACTTTCTTTAATGCTTGGAATCTTTAGTAGTAAGGTCAGATCCAATTTTTACCTTCTGATCTACTTTATTCAGGGACAGCCAAAGGAGGTATAGGTATAAAAGGAAGTAGACAAGAGTGGTATGTGTGTCTTTTTTCCATTATAATGCTTAGAACAGACTACCAGGACATTTGGGATATGTTACACATTTGTAGTAACTGTGCCTGAACATCAAGTGCAGAACTTACCTGAGTCTGCTGAACCTTGCCCTGCATTGACTTTGGTTTAGGATTCTTGGTTCTTCCTCTCGAGATAGCCACAACTCTTTACCTTTTAACTCACAGTAGCTTTCTGTGCAGTCACAATGCAGATGTTGGAACCATAATCATCTTGGTTGTGCATGTACATTCAATTTTGGAAAATGCTAGCCAATCTTCTAAGAAATGAGTAACTTCACTGGG
The DNA here is from genome assembly GCA_004027295.1 of Dolichotis patagonum. NCBI lineage: Eukaryota > Metazoa > Chordata > Mammalia > Rodentia > Caviidae > Dolichotis > Dolichotis patagonum. The sequence goes on from PVJX010019923.1 coordinate 7,606, forward strand.
GCCTTGGTTTTAGGATTAATTAAAAATGTGACAGCATCTTATCTCAATGATACAATTAGTGTTCTATTCTCTCAATTTGTCAGACACAGGAAAGCCTTTGGTAGTCTCTAATTCAGGATTCAGCTTGGCTTCCCATAGGCACGTCTTCTCAAATTTTAGAGTGTGCACAGATCAACTAGAGACCTTGCTAAAACACAGATTCTGAATAAGTGGGTCTGACACGAAATCTGAGAATTTTGCCTTTTTATCAAGATGCCAAGTGGTATAAATTTAGGATAAACCACAGAATAAAAACAATAAAAAGGTGGTATTTAGAATATCTGTTTTGTTCAGGAAACAATTGACTCACTTTACCTGGAATCTTAACAAAAATTATCCCAGAAACCAAGTGTACATTACCATGCTTTATGGAACCTGAGATCCACAATTATTTAAATTATTTTTCTATGTAATCTCCTGCTTTTTCCTTGTCTTTTTCCTTAAGGAATTTCTCCTGTATATTACGCATTTGTGGAGAGAGTGAGAATGATCTCACCCGAACTCTCAATCTTCATTCTATTTTCTTCCACTGCACGGGGTAATGCTTCTTGCAGTGATGAAAAACCCTCCCTGGATAGATATAGGACTCTTGGAAAAAGAGAAATTCCTTTTCTGATGGGAATAGTAGATTAGAGGGAGGTAATTCCAGACCCATTTTTAAAAGGAAGCCAACAGACATAGATAAATAGAACTATTTTTATACCCAGATCTGCCACACCAAGTCAGCTCTTCTTACTGGACAGCTTATAAATTTCCCAAGATATTTTCAGATGATCTTTTTTTCTACTTGTAACTGAATACATTTTCATTAATGTATTTTCTTAAATTTAGGTCAATTGGCCTACTAAAAAGCTGTAACTTCACTTGGGCTGTTCAGAAAAAACAACTAAAGAAAAGCTTGTGCGCTGTTAGTCTGTTAGGAAGTATAGCTATGGGAACGAGGGATGGGAAGAGGAGAAGTAGCGAGATAGAACCATTAATATTAGGATGATGATGCGGTTTACCATGGTAACACGTTCCATTATTGGAGAAACCCCTTCCTCTAAAAAGAAAAAAAGGTGTATTGATTATGTCAGCTGTGTAACTATAGGACAAACTTATTCAAAAGAATTACAAATGTATAACAAACTGTTTGTTGCATGCTTGATTCCAGTATTTGCATTCCTTCTGTGGACCTGGATTAGATAGGATCTTAATAATCTTAAACTTCTTGAGATAATTACAGTGGAACTGGCTCCAGGCACTGTTTCAGAATCAAGTCCTGAGCAGGGAAAAGATGGCAGCATGACCACCACCCTGATACCCTTGACTGAGCCACTAACTGTCCATGCACCAAAACCTTCAACTATCTGTCCAAAGTGTAGAAATGGTATCATCGGGCCACTGGATGTAAATTCAAACTGTTACAAGAGCAAAACTTCCAGCAGGGACTGCAGCAGCCCTGCCAAAGAGTAGAGGTGTGACAGCTCAGACAGCTCCCCAAGATGGCTGGGACAAGGCAGGCTACTAATTGTTTGAGGGATAATATGGTCCTGAATCATGGTTTGCTGATTTCTGTTTACAAAATGCTCTTACAAAAGATAATTTCAAATAACCAATACAACAACAACTAACCTTTAAAACTTCTAAAAATTCAACATTTGGCTTTCACTAGCTGGTAACAGGCTGGCTCCAGCATATCGCTGTCTCACTATGGCTTTGTAGTGGGTCTTGATATCTGGTAGTGTAAATTATCAAACTCCATTGTTTTTCAAAATTGTTTACTACAAGGATACTTGTATCAAATTCACAATTATTGTAACTCTGCGTTTATTTAGGTCCTTTCTGCTTTCTTCAGACAATTTTAGTTTTCAATACACTGATACTACACAGCTTACTAAATTTCTTGAGTTTGTCTCCAGAAGAAGAAATTGTAAATTTACATACTTGGGAGGAAATTGAAAAACAGCTTAGAGCAAGACTAGGGAAAAAACAAGCCAACACAAATCAGCTGGCCCTCTACAGATTTTAAAGGGCTATTTAATAAAACTGCTGCTTTCTGCTCCTCTAACTACTTCTCCCAGGCCCCCAGGCAGGGGAGGGCACCAAAGCCTCCACTGAGCCTGGAGTTTGGCCCAGACAAGGAAGTAAAGAAACAATGTTGCTTGTTTGAGCTGCAAGGGGAAATCAAGGTTATGGTTCAATCTACTTAAAACATAGTTCAGATCTCCCTCGATTATTGTATTGCTCAATTGGTTATTCTTCCCTTGACAAAAATTGGAAATCTAGAAGTAAAGAAAGGTTACCTAAGGATTTTGGATCTTCTGATACTTATTAGCTAGGCGGGACACGGCCTTAGCCTGCCCAAGCCACCCTGGTTTTTCCCATCTCCTGTGCACATGCTTTATGAATTAAAAATTTACAATGTACTGATGCTCAGATCCCCAACAGCAGCAGGGCCTCCAGCCCAGACCAGGAGCACCACCTGCATGTCACGATAGAGCTCAAAGTACGGCAATACAAAATGCAATTTCCACAAAAAGTCTATATAATCTATACCTTGCCACAAAAAAGTCTTTATAATCTTGAGGTCTAAAAATGATTAAATGTGCTCACAATTTAAATTTCAAAAAACAAAAGGGAGAGTTCACCTCTTAATAGATTTCACTTGGCAGTATATACCATTTAAAATATTTAAATTCTAGTAAAGATGCAACTACTGCAGCAGAAAGATACTGCAATAAAATAAAGGCTAAAAAGAGTCCATTGGAAATATCTTCATACTGGATAATAAAAATGCCCAGTCCAGTGCTAATGTGGGGTTGAGGGTATGCTTATGTTTTTTTCAGGAAAAGCTAAATGGTCTATCTGGGTACCAGTGTGTGCTGTCCAGCTATATCATGGACCCAAACCCAGAAAAGGAGTTGATTTTACCTCTCAAGAAGCAGATACTCAGTCCTATGATAGTGATGCCTTAGAGACCATGCCACAACCAATAAATAGAAAAGGATGAAGCTAAAACCAACCTTAATTGACCCAAGATGCCCAGAATATGGTAACAAAAATTTTTTTTAAAATTTCCAAATAGATGATAGAAGTGCATACTAACTCCTATTGCAAAAATATGTTAATTACAGATAAGACTTTTTCCTCCAAAATTCTTTGAGATCTCTGCTAATTGACCTACAACAAATCTGACCAGTCTATTTAAAATTACAAAATATATAATTATAAAAATTTTGTGTAATTCAATTTGGCAAAAATATATTTGAGTGCACTCTGATTGTGTAAGATGTTCATTAGTCTGCCTGTGAATCTATCTGCTTGTCCAGTATGTTAAGCTGTTGCTGGAAGTCTCTGAGCTAGTGACTGCTCACACGTGTGGAGCCAATAGCACAAGTGCCCATACAGGAGCACCTAAGTGGCACGGAGCACCTGAGAAATGCCCTGAGGGCATGGGGTGCTGGAGGTGACAGATGTTTCAACCCCAAGGACACAGGGTTTAAGAAGCGAGCTAGTTCAGCAAAGGGTCATGAAATAGCCCACAGGAACTTGGAGAGATCTTCTGGACACCGACAATTCTGCATTTGTTTACGTTTGTTTGAATCTGTACAGAGCTTCTTTCCATGTTTGTACATTTATCCATTTGTCCATTTGTGAACACTGTTCTTTTTAGTTTGCGCTCAACAATTTTTCTCTTTTTCCTTTGTCTTTTGAAGATTGGATCATTTAATCAAGGTTTATTTGAGTTATAAAATTACAAAACATGTTTTCACCTGGTCCAAATGCCACCTGAGTTGCCAGCTGGTCCAAATGATGCAAAGATTGGTTATGTAAATGTAGTATATATTGTTCATTACTATTGACTTGAGAGTCTTTCATTGTTTAAAAAATCAAATGGAGTAATTGGGGTTTTTATAGGTCATCAAAAATTGTATCAAGATAATTAAAAAGTCCATTGGGGTTGGGATTATTGGACAGGACTTCAATTGATGAATAAGAAATTGGCCACCTGGTAACATTTTACCAGCTCTTGTTCATTGATTGAAGGCCCCAATGATCTCCAATAGCCTTATGGGAGACACCCCAACTAAAGTTACATAGATATTATTGTAATATGCTCACATTGGACATCATTAAAAGAAATAATACAAAAGGTTTTGATTTTAAAAATGCCCATACAAAGGTTTTCATATGGTTATGACAAATGATTGTTGTTAACCTCATGGTATATTCATCTATTCATGCTTCCAGATATACTGGTTTTCCAAAATGTAAAACAAGGCTTGTTTATAGTGACAAAATTTTGGTTGAGATTCAGACCTCTGCCTTCAACAAATGCTTATGAAATCTATATCCCACTAAATTTCAACAATTTAGGTAAAATCTTTTATGAATTAGATAGGGATGATGAACCAAAAGGGTAGAATTTTATGACAAAATGAAAATTCAAGTGTATTACAAAGTGTCATCATGCGTTTTATGCTACAGTGTTGTATATGGTTTGATTTTTAATTTTCTGTGTAAAATATGGTTTCTGTGTAAAAACCATGGTTGTTGAAAAACAATGGTTTTATTGTATGTTGTAAGATGTTTGGTATTTAGGTAAGATGCTAATGTTATGCTTAATGCCTCTACTACATTGTACTTTTATCAGTCTTTTTTCTTCTGGATATTCAACAACCGAGGTACAGAGACCAACAGTTGGAGAGACAGAGGGGCTAAGAGAACAGCCAATATTTTGACCCCAGCCCTCCAAGGTCAATGAGGACCCAGGACATGAGAGAACCTCTGCTGTGCCATTCTATAGTCAGTGAGTCCCTGGTCTTCTGATCAAGAAGACTGTGAGACCACTGAGGAAAGTGATCATGGGTGTGTAACATGCCTAAGGGGAGTCACCAGGAGTGAAAATCTCCCAAGCTTTCACAGAAAGCAACTTGGTCAAGCAGTGGCAGTCACTAGTCTGAATGGCCAACACTGACAGAACTAAGAGGTGCTATAGCTGATTCCAAAGTATTCCTGAGGAGACTTAACTGACCTTGCTAGATGACAAAAATTGATTGATTGTGTTTAAAGCAGGTCCCATCTTAACTTGGTCTTGAACATCCCACAGAAAATGTACAACTACTAGAGGTATATAAAAGAATGCTAAAGTAATATGTTATAAAAGAAACTCAAATCACTAATACCTTTTGGCAATTTCCAGCTACATTGGTAGCTGACTGCTGTCACAGATTAATGGACTGCACAGTGTTTCAGTTGCAGAATGCAGGGACTTAAAATCTTTGGACTGAACTTAAAGTAAAAAGACCCACAGAGCTCTCCAACACAGCTCCTCCAGCTTCAATGGACCACCCCTCCTGTGCAATAACAAAACAAAAGAGATGGATGTGTTGGGAGCCATTGAAGCTGGAGACTGATCACATGTGTGGGACTAAAGCAAGGCCAGCCCGGAAAAAACAGAGAGACCAAAACAAGCTGCATAAACAAGTTGTTCCAGCACCAAGAAGTCAAGGGGCCCAGGCCTGCCAAGCAATGGGTCGCTAGGCAGAGGGGCTGAAATTGACATCATCTTTCCCAGTATATAAATAAAAGTGCTGCACTGGTTGAGCAGTTCCTTTCCTCCCATCAGGAGATAAGGGCTCCACCTGACCCCAGCTTTGTCTTTTCTTTATTTTTCTCATCCTCTCGCAGTCCTTAACCTCAAGAACCTCAGGAGCAGTGCAGCATTGGGTCGCTGCAGACTGCTTCACGCCCTGATGAGAGGAGAGAATGCAGAGACATGGAGGGAAAGAGTGTGAAGCCACAGAGCTGAGACGGTGTAAGCCGGTACAGTCTGCTGCTGCTTTCCCCGTCTGTATGCACTGCTCTGCTTCCCAGTCATCAAAATTCTGCCTCTCCCAACAACCTCTCCAAGGCTATATTGTGTGCAGAATGGATTCCTGCTGAAGACCCTCCTGGTGGAGACTCCCATGCAGACATTAGACATATTAGTCTTTTAAGTATGACGTACCAAAGTACCAAACCTGGTAGCTTAAAAAATCACAATTTTTTTCACATTTCTGGAGGCTCAGTGTACAAAGGCAAGTTAGTGGCAGGGCTGTCATCCTTCCAAAGGCTCCAGGGCATGATCTTGCTTTGTCTCTACCAGCTTCTGGTGGCCCTTATCTTGCTCTGTGTGTAGCAGTGTAACTCTACTTCTGCCTCCAGTTTCATGGACATTTTGCTGTCTGTGTCCTTGAGTCATTTTCTGCTCTTATAAGGAGACCTGTTGTTGGATTTAGGATGTCTTCTCAATTCGGCAGGATATTATTGCAAGACTCTTAACTAATTACTGTATATCCACAAAAAAACTTGTTTCCAAATGCAGTCCCATTTTGAGTTCCCAAGTGGACAGGAAGATCAGATGAACATTACTCAGCCCAGCACGTCAGTGATGTGAGGACAGAGAGCAGCTCGGCTGATCACACTGCATATGAGTTGTTGACCACACAGCGCCTGCAAGGAGAGTAGATCTGAGCAATGGACTTCAGTGCAAAGCAATACACTTTCCTATACAGCCCTTCCAACATTAAGCAGCTAAATCTCCTTCACCAGATTTAGACAGATTTATTTTCCTTCCCAAGCTCATTATTGAACAATTAAAAAAATTCACTCTTCAAAATAAGTTCTAGGGGACATTAATTCAGGATGCAAATGTATTTTAACGTATCCTAAGGGTGCTTATTCTATAATTTATCTTCTTTTCTAGGCTTTTGTTCTACAACTAAACATAAAGAACCAACCAATCAACATTTGAAAATCTCAATTGCAATGTTTAGGCCCCCACCCTTACTCAAAAACCCAGGACCTGAAGGCACCACCAAGAATTATACCTGTTTGTACTGAAGTCTGCGTCGTTAGTTCCCTAAAGCTAAGAAAGCCGTCAAACTTATATTAGTCAGAGCAAATATGAATAATGCAAAAATATAAACTCTAATAAAGTCCTAAACAGCAGCAAGATGATGGTGTAAAATGTGCTGAAATTAAAAAAATGTAGAAACAGATGTTTTCTTGGGATGCAGATCAAAATGATGAAACTTGAGATATTTAGTGTCTCAAAACAACTGTTCTCAGGATATTGATTATTGGATAATATCATCCCAAAGTTGGGAAGACATAATCTTCTCTGTATTTGTCTGCTACCAAATTTTAAACTCCAAATGAATCAATGAATCAATGAATATGTATCTTACTTAGTCCTTTTATTACTTAATGTCACCTCTGCCTGGTTACATCTAAAAGTCCCTTAAGGGATCTTAGTCATCCCTTCTTAGAGATAAGGCAGAAGAGTCATGAGAAAAGAGTCACAGTCGCTCAAATGTACATCAGGGCAGAGCATACCCAATTCTTCTGTGAATGTGTGTATACGGTGAACTGGGCCGTTGGAGAACTCTGGGAAAGTAGAGAAAGCACAGACGACTTGAAAGTATGCATATTTATGTGTGTAGAAGGCCTACCTATGGTCTAAGTTAAGTGTCCCCACCATCTTTCAGGAGTAGAATAGTAGCTTAATTTTCTAAATTTTCTATGACTGCATAGCCTTTCAGACTCATAGTACTAAAGTAAGCAAAGGAAGCAGAATTTGGAGAACGATGTTCAAGTCCAGTCTGTTCACTTAGTGGCAAGACTCCATCCCAAAACTTAAAAAAAATATCTAGAAGTGTTGAGAAGGTGGCTAGTGAAATAGCTCATTACAGAGGCCTTGAGTTCAATTCCCAGTACTGCAAAAATTTCAAAAAGTGTTTTAATAAAAGCAAAACCAAAAAAACCCTAATGTAATTCTGGAACATTTGAGTTTCTAGACTTCAGGCTCATATGTTTCCCAATAGAAAGTCCAGATACAAGCATGATGCCGTGTGTCTCTGTCATATAAATAGCCTCAGATAGCTATGCCCGTAGAGGTCAGGTCCGCAGCTGTCAGCAGGGTGCACTCTCATCTTGGAAGGTCCCCATGTGAAATTCTGGACCTGGACTTTATTCATTTCCCCACTAGTTCCAGATTAATCTCCACAGCATAGAATGCATAAGAAGCAGCTGATTGTCTGGAAGCCTCTTGTGCCATCTGAGGGTGGAGACTGGAGGTGGGGCCAGCAGACGGAATGAAGAAGCTGGGAAAAGAGGAGAATGTCCCTGAGCTCCAATATCATAGAAAGGAAACCAGTGTGAGGATGGGATGTAATACCAGCAAGGACATCGTCACAGAGAGGCAGCTTTAAGCCAAATGAAGCAGAATGTACCTCTTTAATCTCAGGTATTACTTATTAAGAAACATTCTTTTTACCTTTGCTTCACAGCAAGGGCTTCTCCCTGCATCTGTTCTCCCCCTCCAGAGCCCAGAGCTGTCTGACTGGGAAAGCAGAGATCAAAGCCAGCACTGGGAGGAAAGGAAATGAAGGCCTGCAGCAGGCAGGTGGGCTGGGGATTTGCAGCTCCAGCATGGGGCACATTCCAGCAGGTCAGGGGCCCTAAGAAGCTTTCCCTCGCTGGGGGCTCCAGACTGGAGCTGTGGTCTGGACTAGCAAGCAGGTCCCTGCAGCTAATGAAGAACTCTGTTTTGCAAATTACTTACTTTAAATGTAAAAGTGAATTGGAGTAGATTAAAGGGAATCACCACAAGAAACAGTCCTTGGTTATTTGTGTTTCTTTCAAAGGCAAAAATATTCGTTTGAAGTTAGTATATTTCACCCTCATCCTGTCCCATGCCTGAACTCCAGCCTTGCCTCCATCCTTTTGGGAGTGCTGTCCCTGAATCCTCTTCCCCCTTGCTCCTGGGGAAAGATTCTTCCTGTTCAATGGATTGTTTATGTACTTTAAAATCGCAGTACATTTGGCTGGGGATATAGCTCTGTGGTACAGTGCCTGCCTGGTAAGCATGAGGTCCTGAGTTCAATTCCTGGTACCAAAATTGAAATGTGAAGTAGCTACTTGGGCTTCCCTTGCGAAGAACAAAGGATTATCTGTGGGAAATGTTTTTACCAAGAAAAAGAAATAGATATGAAAGAAAGGAAAAATGAATTGAAGAATGATAATGAACATTTGTGGTCTAAGACCTAGGGATAGATTTGTGGTATTTTAAGGAGTAAAACAGGGTACTTCTTACAGCTTATGGGAGTAGACAGGCAGGGAAGGAATACTGCAAGTACCAGTAGGTTAAGAACGATTCTCTCCTTGATGTCCCTGAGAATGACTTCAATATAGACTTGATTTGCTTTACATTTAATTTCTGCAACTCCCAACTCTCAGGATCTGACCCTGCAAAGAAGTTACTTTAGAGCAATAGCGGCGAGCCTGGGTTTCTGCGAGTTCCATGTGAACAGGAGAAAGAGGCAAAATTAACCCTAGCTAGGATCTGAGAACTGTGCATAAGCCATGGACTATTTTAATTCATGCAGCAGCCCAGAATGAACCAGGACTCCGGTGGGTGTGCATTCCGCCAGCAATCACCCTCAGCCATGGTGTCAAGGCAGATGGGGGGTGGACAGCTACTCCCAAAGGGCACGATACCCTTGGATGGAGGGAGGAAGACAGGAAATCCATTAGCTCCTCATCGCTGGGTCTCTCTCCATCACTGCCTTCTTCCACCTTTGCTTCAAAACCAGAAGACAGAATCCTTTCCCAGGAGCCCATGCCCCTCAACTGTCTGAGAATTACGAATCTGCTTGGTGCTGGGGCTGTGCAGAGAGGCCTCTTGTTTACAGCAACATCCTGGATCGCTTGCTTTTGTTTTAATGGCAACTATTTAATCCTCAATCGAGAAGACTGCCATAACAAGCTCCTATAAATTACTGCCAGCATCCCGTTTTACCGCCTCCGGCCTTTCAGTTGTGATATAGATCCCATAAATCTTGCAGGGACCCATTTCACCATGCTGGGTGCTCAGGCTGCCTCCTGCACACTCTTCTTCTATTTGCAACCCCTCCACCTCCTTCTCCAGAGAGCAGCTTGGCCAGAAAGGGAGCTGGACTGCAGCAGGGCGCAATCAGACCCTGTGAGGGCTGAGAAGATGAATAGGGACCTGGGTTATGGGAGGGGAGGGAAAGGGAAGAAACAGGTCAGCAGCACTTAAATCTCAGAGGAGCTAAATATTTCAGAGCTTGGAACTGGCTAGAGGTAGTGGTAGTCCTGTGTGTACTTTGTACTGGTAGATACACAACTTTCAGTAGGTCCAAGGAGTGCAGAGGGTAAGACTTGTTCATTATTGATTTCCCACCATGTCTCATTAGAACTAGGAAGGGAGAAAGGAGGGAGAGAGGAACAGCAAGCCCTGAGCACACTTTAATCTTCACAATGAATTGGGATCTTAGTAGTGTAATGCTTTTTGTTTTACCTCAACTCAAGTTAGTCTTCATACTTTTCTTACTACGAAAACTTGCAGTTACCCCCATTCCAGAGAACTCGTGGAATCCCACCTGATTCAAAACACCATAAATGCATTGGTAAATAATAGATAATGAAAATGAATAAATAATTAAAGTCTCTTCCTGTGGAGTACACTTGCTGTTCAGTGCTGCCCTCTGACGCCTCCCTGGCCAGCCTTCTCTTGCTCTGGTCTGCAGACCTTACCCATCTCCTTCCACCTTCGCTCTACACTTCCAGCTGTAACATGATCTCTTCTCCACCTTGACTTCCCTGGGGCCCAACCACAAAGCGGTTCCTCTGAGAAGGGAGGGAGAGACTGGGAATGCCAGTGAGCCTGCTCCCTTTGAATGGTTTGGAGCATTTGCAAGTTGCTATGAACTATCAGATAAGGTTGAAGTGGCAGGAAAAGACATAGGAGAAACATAGAAGGAGGCCTAGAGAAATTTCTGGAAAATAATTTTTCTCCCTCGGTCAACGTTATGTGAGTTCTGCACAACATTTCCTTTGTTTCCCTTGAACAGTGTTCTAAATTTCTCCTCTGGCTCACTGCCATTCTCTATTCATCAAAATGCATCCCCAAACCCTCTGCAGTGAATAAGCCAGTGGCATTTACTTCTAGCTTCTGCGATTTTTCCTAGAATTTCTTATTACTGGTCTTAGTCCATTTGTTGTTGCTGTATCAAAGTACCCAAAGCCAGGTACTTCACAGAGCTAAAATATGCTTAGCTCACCGTTCTGGAGGTTCAGGGTACAAGACCAGCATCTTCTCAGGTCCGATGAGGCCTCATGGTGGATGGCGCCAAGGTAGGGAAAACATAGGCAACAGTAAGCCCTGTGGCAAGACAGGAAGCTGGAGGGATTCGGGAAGGTGCCAGTTCCCGGAGAGCATCCCGGTGTTCCTGGACAAGAAAACGTACTCACAGGAAAAGAACGTGCTTCTCTCCTAAAGAATCAGTCACTCCCCCTGGGTTCTACCTCTAAAAATTTCCACTACTCATCACCAGCATCCTGGGACCAAGCCTCCAGCATGCGACCCGCTGGCCACACACCGCACTGTTATCGAATTGCATTAGTCCCTCTTCCTTTATTCACGCACGAACTAGATCTTCACTAAATCTCCGCCTGTTACCTAACCTCCTTGACATAGACGCTCCATATGCGTGAGCACAGAGATTTTGCCCTCCCTTGCAACTTGATTGCCACAAAGATTCACACCATTTATTTTTCCCCTTCTTCACCCCATGTGACCACCTTAGCTCCCGCGCTGTGTTTCTACCCCTTCCCTGGATACTGACACTCCGATATCCCGGGACCCTTAAAACTCAGCAAATTCCTGTTAACAACACCAGTTTCTTCATCCCAAAACCTCAGATATACCTGATTCTCTTTCACTTTCCCATCCACCACTGTGCTCCATGAAATGCCTGGAATCCCTTTCTAGACACCCTTTCCGTATCTTGCTTAGCCAGTCCCCCTCCCATTTAAACTGTACTTCATATTTCAATTCGTGCTAAATTGTTCTTTAAAACATTTGACTTTTCTTCCGTCACCTCACCCCACACCTCTGGATTAAAAAGCTCTTTTCTTTATAGAAAAATTCCAAAATAATGGGCCCCACAGTGACCCTCTCTGCTCAAGATTGACAGTCATGAGGTTCAGGCAGTATTCTCAGTGGCCAAGCCTTTCTGGAATCCTGCCCATTTTCCAATTTAAATTTACATTCTTTCCATCAATTTTGAGCTACCCAATCAATATCCTTTCAGCAAATTCCTTTTTAATTTAAGTCATCCCTGTCCGATCACCATGTTACAGGTTGCTTTACTTGAGGCCCTGATGCCTTACGGACCTTGCTGACCCTGAATGCCCTGTGTCTCCCAGGAAAAGTCAAGCCCTTTCATGTGCAAACCAACCAACCCAAAGCCCATTTTCCCAGCCACCCCCTGTAGGGGACACAACTCACCTGTCCTGCTCCCCTGAGTTAAGTGTCAGATAGAAAGACCACCGCTAAGCCCCAGAGCCCTAGAACTAAAATTGTTCAAATGAGCCAATCCTCAGCCTTCCTACCCTGCTGCTCCTACTTCTTCCCATGGGGTGCAGAGCAAACTCTGTTGCATGTTTTCACCCTGATGAGTCTGCCTCTTACCGAGCCTAGTGTTCCCTGGTGTGCCGTCCTGAGGGCAGTGTGCGATTTGCTTTTTGTTTCTGGGAAACTGTGAATAGGAGAAAATTCCTTCCTTCCTTCCATGCCTGTGCATCTAACTACACCTGACTTAAACAACTCCTAGGTACTTTTCAAATACCAGGTTTGGTGCTGTTGTTTACAACCAAGAACCATGACTCACATAATTTCTGTGTTATCGGGGCTTGTGGATGATAAGAAATAGGAAATCATTAAAATTTCCCTTAACGTCTCTGTTGAAAATAGAAAAAGGAATTTCATCAATGCCCAAGGTTAGGAAATAAAGAACAAATAATCCAAGGATTGGACCTGTAAGGCTGAGACTCAGGGCCTATCCTCTTCTCAGCACTTGATGGCCTCTCTTCCCTGATCCCCTGCCAACCTCCTCTCTACCTTGTTTCTACTTTTCTTTCTTTTCTTATCTTTTTCTCTGTCTTTTTTTTTTCTTTTGGTACCAGGGATCAAGCTCAGGATGTTGTGCTTGCCAGGCAGGTACTTTGCTGTTGAGCTAAATCTCTAGCTCTCTTGTTTCTTTCTGATCTCTGGATTTCTTTGATTAATTATTGCCATGCATATGGCCCCACATGGCTGCAACCTTACCTAATTGAATCTTTCCATTCAAATACCTATGATGACATAACTTAGGGCTAAAAAACTACAGCCCCGTTAGGGGTGGTGGTGCATGCTTGCATTTGCAGCAGTCTGGAGGGTGAAGCAGGAGCTTCACTGCAAATTCCGGGGCAGCTGGCCCTACATAGTGAGCTGGAGGCAGCCTGAACTGCATGGCTAAATTTTGTCTCAAAATAAAACAAACAACCAAGCGCCCTGGTCAAATTCTGATTTGCTTTAGTTCATCAATGTGTGTGCTTACTGGAATGCATTCATTCTTATTCACTGTTGCACTGTCTACGTCTAACTTTCATGCTACAATGACAGTTGTATGTAACTGTGACAGAGCAATTGAGTCACAAAAGCAAATTACTATTTGGCTCTTTGTAGCAAAAAAATTGTTACTCACTGATATAATTGAGTTGGTTTCTCCGTTTCCCAATTTGAAATTTAGACAGTTTGGTCCTAGTCAGAGATTTTCACCCAATCACACAAGATAAAGTGGAAAAGAGGATGTGGTATTATTCACAGAAATGTTACGCTAAGTTTACGCTGAAGACACAAATCTCTAAGAAAAGGAAGTGGAAAGAAAATAGTGAATTGAATATTCTACATTAAAGATAAGCTCATGTTTTTAGCGATGATACTCTTCAAGAACTTCTGGTATTTCCTTGTTTCTTACCAAAATAAAATTAAACATTGATGCACAGATTTTTATACTGTGCCCATTATATACATATACATATGCATATACATATACATATACATATACATGTACATGTACATATACATATACATATACATATACATATAGGGACAGTGTGTATATATATATATATATATATATATATATATATATATATATAAGTTTATGTGAAGATATAAGTTCCTTTGCCTCCTCATCACCAAAAGTCAAGCACAGACATCAAGCATTTGTCATTCAGCAACCAAAATGGCGGGAAAGGAGAAAGATGGGCTGGGGGGCAGACTCCCCTCAAAGGTAGCCTGTGCCTAATGCTGACTGCTCAAATGAGTAAGGTAGCAGGTGTGTAGTAGGGGAGCAGGTGGTCTCTAAGAAATCTGCGCAGGCTATGGAAAAGAAAGCCCAAGATTACCTACCCTGTCTCCTACGGTGATGCACATGGCTGAACTTTCTGGGGCCCAAGCATCTGTGCAAAGCAAGATGCTACCTGTGTCAAGCTTGTAAGCAAAGCAGGATCAACAGGAGGGGCCAGCATGGGCTTGGCAGCTCGGTGTGCTTGGGCTCCTGAGCAGGCTGCGAGCATGTAGAGGCTTAGAAAGAAACTAAGGTGAAAAAATATACAACTGTGGAAGAGAAGTAAGGGGATTGTAAAAATACTGGTATTTGGCCAGCAAGGCTATGCCCCATGATGACTCCAAATACTCACATGGGTGTTGCAATAGAAATGAAGCTAATTCCCAGCTCTGACAGCTCACTGAGCTGACACTCAGCCCCAGTTGGGGTCTTGGGTTGGCTGTGAAATCAACATTGCTGAGCCTGCAGGTGACAGGAATCAATGGCTCCCACTGAGATGGGCTGGCGAAAGTATTATATTATTTACTGATTTGCTGCCATTGCACAGTGTGAGCCTTCCAGTGCACAGGATTTGTCCCATGCCTGTCCATGTAGGGCAACCACGTGGCCCCTCAAATCTAAGTATCTGTGCTATTTTCTGCACCTCTAGGGCTTAGCCTTTCATTATAGGACACAGCAAACATTGAGAACTATATCACAGGCAGGGTACTATTCCAAGGGCTGGGGGACATGGAAGTAAAAGGCAGAAAGTATGTGATAAGAAATGTTCCAAAGGAACTGGTATATTTATATAATATGGAGCCTTTTCATGTAGGCCATCTTATCTGGAAACTATTAAATATGCAAATTATGCACTAGTTAATTTGCATTAGAGTTGCTTCATTTGTAAGTAATAGAAACACAAATCAAATTGACTTAGGCAAAATAAAATATAAATATGAATGCTAATGAGAATGTAAATAAATTAGAAAAGAAAATAAGTGAGTAATTTAAGTGAACAGTTCACAGATAAAGCTCAGACATGAGCTGTTTTCAGGCCTGGTTGTTCTCAAGTAATACTAAGTTTTATTCTCTCTTCATCTCTCTCTTCTTGTGATAATCATTTCCTTCTAGAACCCCACTCATCAGATCCGTAAGTCTACAGACTTCAGTCCTTTCCTGAACGCTCTGCCTTGAGTCCCACCTCCTGTTGTCTTCTTGGCCCTATGTCATATACTTGGCTCTTTTTGTTTTTGTAGATTTTCATCAAGATATCAATCACAACACAGGACTTATTAAGAGAATGTAACAATACAATACTGGCCAAAGTGGGTATAGGGGTTGTGAGTCAATTTTCTTTTGCTGAGATGAAGCTCTTGACAGAGATAATTTAAAAGATAAAAGGTTTATTTTGGCTCATGGTTTCAGAGGCTTCAGTACATGGTTGGCTTCCACCAAGGCAGAACCATCATGGCTAAAGGCCATGGTGAAGCATTGCTGCTCAACTGACAGTAGCCAGAAGCGATGAGCAGAGGAAGAGAGCCAGAGACGCCCTTTCGGAGGCATGGCCCAGGGACCGCACTTCTCTCAACTTGACCCCATGTCCTAACAGCCCAAAGGAACTCACCACTGTCCATTGATGAGGTCAGTGCCTTTATCTGTCACCTCTCTAGATCCTACCTCTGAACACTGCGGCCTCAGGGATCCAGCCCCCAGCACATGAGTCTTTAGGGGAACACTAGGTGCTAGAACTGTAACAGGAGCAGGCTGGCTGGGATGGCGTCTTGTGCAAGCATTAGTGAGCGAAGCCCCTCTGACTCTGGCTTTAGCCTGGACACAGTCGCTCTGCGGGTGAAGGCTCAGCATCTCAGCAGCGTTGCAGGCACAAGTGGGCCCAGCTTGCTGCCTCTCAAACCTCTTAGGCCAGACATGGGGCTGGAACAGCCCAAACTGAGGTCTGCACGCTGGGGAAAAAAGGAACTACTTGACTTGTTACTGACTTTGATGGTGGTGGTCAGAGTGAAAGGAGGAGAAGATGAATTATTCATTGCTGTTGCACAGTATGTCGGGTTTAAAAATGCTTCTCACTCACTTACTGTCTAACATCCACATGCCTGGCATGCGGCGTGGGGTTCGCACTGTGAAAGGGCAGGCCCATGTCTTCAGGCCCCTCTGCCCTGCATCCACTGCCTGTCCGCCTGGACCTCAGTGTGTGGCATAGAACTGGCTATGGAGCAATGCCTGGAATAAAGAATAGAAATGTTTTTCTCCAGGCTAAATTCTGATCAGGTATTTCCAGCAGGGACATTAGCAACAGGCTTGCTCGTGAGTACATGCTGGGCTCATTTTCATTCTAATTACATAACAGTAAACAAATTGCTTAATAACCAATATTGCTATTTCCTCATCTGTAAAAGGAGAATAACAAATGCTATGTAAGGATTAAATAATAAAATAATACAGAACTGCCGGTACTAGACTGTGTTGCACTTTAGTGTACTTCCCACCTCAGCAAAATGCTTAATGAATGGCTTGCTTTTATTATTTAGTCTGCATTTTGACACCATTTAGAACCACTGGGTTTTGACAATAATCAGTGCCTTTTCAGGGTATGAGTTGTGAATTAAAAGGATCTGCTTAGCAATGATAGGTAAAATAATGGATTTAAATGAGCAAAAGCAGAACTCTTAATGACAGGGTTTTATTTACATTTTATGAATTTCTGACTTGTCATTTGTAGAGATCTAGGACACAGGAAATTTCTAATGAGTTTGTTCTTCCCTAGTGAAGGCAGTCATGAAGACTTAACTCTTTTTCTGTTTCAGTCTTGTGCTCATTCCGTTGCTTGCTTTGGGTCTTTGTGACAATTATCCCCTTGGATTTATAATCTCTCCTTTTTTGATAACGTCACATTACTGGTGGGAGAAGCAAAGCCTTTTATTTGTGCTCCTTCCTGACTATGTTCTTATCACCCAGGCCTCAAAGACCATTTACATCAGTTAATATACAGTGAGCACAGCTAGCACATTGCTAACGACACTCGGCGCGACACTCGGCACTGTAAGGATGTGCACTGCCTGGCATGTGTGGAACACTCTGCAATCATCACTACTGGTGATGTCACCCAGCCCCACAATTCATCTGAAATATTGTCTTTTACTGAGCCATTCACCCAGTATGCATTGTATTATGAATCAAGGTTATGTCTCATAGACTTTTGCTTCTTAGTGGTATTCACAGCTGTGATGAAAAATGGCTGATTTATTCTTAGTTTTTGCTCTAAATTCCCTTTGGAATAAATTTAATAGGAAAAAGGGGGTGTACAGATCCTGAAAATCCCTGCTAGGGACATTCATCAGAATGTGTTTCTATCTTAGGGGAGCATCAATTTCCCCAAAGGCAACATTTGGACGGGTACAGTCTATCCTTTGCAAATGAGCAGACTCTGAATGAGGCAGACCAGATGTGATTAGGATAACTGGATCCCACAAACTGTAAGACTCTAACACCTACTAACTGGCCCACAGCCCAACAATTCTAATTTTTGTTCATTCCTTTCTATGAAAGTGTTAAGTGCTATATTGAAGCGTAAAAAGTCATTATTCTATAAAATTTCCTACAAGATATCTTTCCTGAGTCTTTCTGGATATACTATGCAGTGACATGAACCTCTCCCAGCACTCTGAGATGCTGATGCAGGAGGAACATTGAAAGTTGGAGCTTTCAGCGCCATCTGCAGACTGTGGTGGGGGAGAGAACAAGGACACACAGAAAGCGAGCCCTGCCTGGGAACTAACACCCTGCATGGGCCACCACCAGAGTGGGGACAGCCAGACTCAGCCCTTTCAGTGCCCAGGCTGGCAAACAAAGAAGTACCAATCTGTCCCTGACCCCTAGTAAGAGACAGGCTGATCTGGAGAAACATAGGCTGTGATGGTAGCTATGGAAATGAAATGCGATTGGATGCCTATGATGTTTTGGTATTTCACTGACATTGCAGGTCTAGGACCAGTGGTCTGATCATCTGCTCAGAAGACAGCAGTATGCAGTGTGGCATCTAGAGGGGAGGATCTCCTTTTGAAGGTGGTACCCATTGTTGATTCCCTGATGTCTTGTATTGAAGTCCTATATCATTTCCATTGTTTTGTTGGGTTGAGTTTTATTCTCCTTTGTTTTGTTTGATTATGCTAAATCCAATGGCCAGAACAGCTATTTCAAAGATAGCAAGATACATTATGCTAGCCATTTTGGATTTGCTATTGGCTGTTTTGAAGTCCTTTATTGCACTTATTGTTTTGTTTTTATTGTTTCTATTCTATTCTGTTCTGTTTGATTTTGACTATGACCAAAGGTATCTGCAGCTATTTTGAAGACAAAAAAAGGCATTATGGTAACCGTTGTTGATTTTCTGAATGTTCTGAAGTCCTGTATCACTTACACTGATTCGTTTTCATTGGTTTTATTCTGTTTTATTTTCCTTGGTTTTATCCGCCTTAAAATAAATTGAAAGAAAGAAAGAAGAAAAGAAAGAAAGAAAGAAAGCAAGAAAGAAAGTCGGAGCTCAGCCCAGGTGACTTAGCACCTTATCCAGGCCCCATCTCAAAATTTAAAAAGCCTGTGTGTGGAGGCTGGGTTTGTAGCTCAGTGTGCTGGGTTCAATTCTCAATACCATGGAATAGTAACAATAATAATAAAAATGAGGGTGATAAATCTCTCTGCATGTGTCCTTGGTGCCTCTCTCTTTGGACCAGGTACTTTCTCCTAGTGTAACACAGTGATCATCACCCACTTTAGGGTCCCAGACCTCTACTTGGGGGCCAACTTTGTACTGCAGATGATTTTCTATGCCTTGGTTTTTATCAGTCTGGCCCAGAGCAGTTGCCTCAGCAAACTGCAGTCTTTCAGAATCCAGAAGCCATGGGCCCTTGAATGTGTGAGTCAAAAGTGATCTGCAGCTGCACAGCTGCTTCCTGTGCCCTCCACAGCTTCCCCAAAGATCCTTCATGGCTGTGCGTCACTTGTGACTCATCTGCCTTTGCCAGAGAACAACACATGAAAACGAGCCAGTAACACTTCAGCTTGAATTAGTCCAGTGTGCTTTAGTAGCATGTTTACACATGTTCCAGTCCTGTGAGATCACCTGTGTAAATACATGCGAGAGGCAGGTTATTTTCCTAACACTAAGAGTGTTTATGATGTTGGAATTCATGGCAGGTGGAGCTGCAGGAGGAAGGAGAGACTTCTGGGGGCACAATCAGAACCCCTGGGGAATGGCAATTCAGCAAGGCCCTTCTGCACTTTGAATTATATTTCTATGTGATTTTCATAGACCACTATTGGACCTCAATTGGGTAACTAGGAAGGCCATCAAAGCATTACTTTTTGGCTGTCTCTTAGATTTTGATGTATCTGGAAAGCAATAGATGTTTCATACAAGTTAATCAATTGAGCCCGCTACACATGCCATAGGTTCACCACCACTGGTCTAGAAAGATAAGATCAAGAGAAGCCTAAGTCTTTGTTTGTAGAAAGAGCAAAAAGAGAATTTATGTAAACATGTTCATCTGGAAAAGTGCCTCAGAAGAGAGGCAGGCAGTTCAGGGCAGCGGACTCGTGCAGAGGGGAAGATAGACCCTGAGAAGCTCCAGGAAACAGGAGTCTAAGTGGAGTAAAGAACATCAAGTATGACCCTTCCCTATGTGACACCTACTCTGATCCTATGCTGCACGTGTTTCTTTTCCCAAGGCCCAGTGGTCTCCCACTACAACCAGGGCTTTGAGCTGGTGCATCTTCCCACCAGGACCCACTCATAGCTTGAGTGCCCAGGCTGGGACTCTAGTTACAGAGACAGGAAGCAGGCAACAGCACTAGGAAAGCCACCTGCGTCTGTGGTCATCCCTGCAAACACCCACGCCTCTGAACCTGTTTTCTTCTAACTACAATTCTTTAACACCATCCTGGCTGTCGTTTTGGAATCATTATTATCAAAGCCTATTAAAATCTGGCTTCTGCTCCTCCATGGAGGTAATCATGAGGCTTTGCTGATCACTACAGGGACAGCAGCACACACTGCTGGAAGCCACACTTGCTCCTGTCTCCCTCCTTGTCCTCAGGCTGATGCCTGATCCCTCTCATTTGATGAGTTTTAAAAATTCTCCCTGCATGCTGAATATCCATTTTTGTCTATGGGCCTGGCCTTATACTTGTCATCCCAGCACGTACTCTCCTGGGTGATTTTGCCAAGTCTTCCACCTTAGTGATTTCTAAAGCTTGACTCTACTCCTAAGCTCTGCCCTGAGTTGCAGACCCCCGTGCAGCCAAGTTCTCTGACATCATGGCATCCTGACGACGTGCAGGGGCAGTCTATCACCAAAAAGATTCATCCTTCCTCGGTTTGATCACAAAAATTCTGAGATTCAAAGAGAAGTTTTTAAAAAATGAGTCTGGTTTTGTGTCCATCGTGTGGTGTCCCACATCACAGAGACCTCTTCAGCTGGCACTTGGAAGGTCACCCTTGCCGAATCTCCTGCTTGTCTCCATTCTCCACCTCTACCATTTCCCAGCTTGATCCAGCCACTACTTTCGAGTCTGCCAGAGAAAGACTCAGTGATGGTTATATTCCGGAAGCAGACAGTGGAACATCAACGAACAATACACTTCCCAACTGACTACGTGTGTCACTTCTCACAGTGTGACTTCAGTACTTTTTTATCTGCCATGGAGAAGACTAAATAATGAAATAATGTATAGTTTTTGGCACCCTAATGTATAATTTCTTAGCAGGTTCCTGATGCAGGAAAAAATGTCTTAAAATGATTCACCATTTTAATCAACTCTGCATTCAGATATTTTTGGAACTATTTAAGTTTGGCAATGATTAGTGTCCTCTCACTGAACGAGCTTTGTATTGGAAAAATCAGTTCAGCATTTATTGGAAAAGGGAAAAATAATGCCCAATCCTAGGACATGTCTTTGCAGCAGCTCACACAGGAGCGTGCTACAGAATCTCCATCCCAGCAAACTGGAATGAGCTCACTGCTTCCCAAAAACCGGGTCCCCATAGTCTAAATTTGTCCTGGCCATTACCCAGACTACAGGCTGTCTTTAATTTGCCTGTTATTTCCACTGTCACTATTTCTAGTTAGTTACCAGATCTTTGATATGTATATTTTCAGCTCAAGTCTTATCTCTCCCCTTGTCATTGCCTTAATTCTGCTCTCTAAAAATAGCAGATCATAATTGCTTAGCACAAATTCAATATCCAACAAATGCTAATTTAATGCATGCATTATCTAATTTTGCCTTCACCAACAAACTACAAATTTTGTATTATCATCCACATTTTATAAACAACAAACTGAGGCTAAGATAGCTCACCCAACTGCTAGGATTGCCCAGGTAGGAAATGTCAAGTCCCGTCTCATTTCCAAACTTGCCATCTTAGTGGTAACACTGTGCTTCCAAACTCCCAATGGGCTTCCAGTTTTTTCCTCTTTTCTTTTATAAATAACCATGTATCCTTAAAGAGTGAAATGAAATTTCTATGTAGGAGATTCTTTCCTTGCCACTGCGTTACTCATTAATATGAAAATGTTTATGTATTACATGTTCCTCTAATATCAGTGGGATATTTTTGCATACCATTCATATAATTTTTACTTTTATTTTCCACCCTTCTCTTTCCTCTCTCCACATTCACCCAGCAGAAGCAAGCATCATCCCTGCTTCCGTTACAGGATGACTAAGAGAACACATGTGAAGAAAGGGATCCATTCCTGCCTTTGACTTTCAAAAGTCCAGCCTGGAAAGAGGAAGTGCACAGGACTTATGCAAAAACATTGTGAAAGCAGCTGAGGCGTAAGAATGAAGCTCTCCGTTCCCCAACTAAGTAAGTGTTTCCTTTCCTGGGCAGATGGAAGGAAGCTCTTTGGAGAGGATGGCGGGTTGAGGCACAGGAAATCAAGGCAGCTCTCTTCCGTGCATTCCCACGGAGTCCCAGAAACTAATGATGGAATCTCTTCTATGCTTGAAAACTCAGGATGAATTTTACTTAGTCTATGTTACTTATTCAGTGCCTTCCTTGTGCCACACACTGTCCTGAGTACTAGAGTTACAGCAATAAGCAAAACAGGAGAGAATCTACCCCTTGGGGAGGCGGGAACTTATGCCGCCTCACCAGGTGTTCCTGAGAGGGGACTAGGGCAGGAATAGCAGAGTGAAGGCAGTGCTAACAAGTACATGCCCTGTACCTGGAGAAGCAAAGTGTCCCCAGACATGTGGTTGAGGACCACACCAGGAAAAGGACCTTGTAGCAGACAACTGCGTGACTAGATGAAGATCCGGATAGGATGGCCCACCCCACAACGCCTAGAAAACATGAAACAGCTCTTTGCGTCCTTCATCTCCAAAGCATCAGCCTGCAAGGAAACTCTGGTTATCTTAAGTGCTGTTTCTCTTATGTTGCTGGAGTGGCGGTTCAGAATTTAAACTTAATTTAAATGTAGTAAAGAAAGGTACATTTGTCGACTTTCTGATTTAGTGCCATGACATTTTCACTTTCTTGTGACCACAATAAAGTGAATTGTCTCACCATGGCTGAGGACAGCCACCACTGACACACACCTGTATGTGAATTATTGTACACACATCCATTCATTCACTCATCAAGTGCTTTTACACAGTTATTCTAAATCATAAGCACTGGGCTGTGCACATATCAGAAAAAAAGGCAACCAAAGCTTCAGCTGTGGCTTACATTATAAGCAAGAAGTCACACCCACTAATATATGCAGAAGAAAAGTCACCTGCGTCTTCTGCCTCCTGATCTCAGGAAAGCAATGATATTTTGTTTCATGTTTTTGTTTTTGTGCTTGTTCATATATTTCTAGGCTGCATAGTCTCTGAAAATGCTAAGATTTTTCTAGCAACTCCCTGCCACTCCTACTCCATAACACCAAAGGTCTCCAGGATGTCCCTTTTCTGGGCTCTGTGGCCTTCACTAAACTATTGCTCCACTATTTATGCTGATGACTTAACTCTTCACACAGGTCCTCAATTGGAGGGTCTTAAACTGCACAGAGCAGCATCAGTGAGAACTATTAATGGTGGCGCCTAAAACTTAAGTTAGAATAAATAACTTCAGGTGCGCGCTGCTGCTCTGTTAATCCTTAACGTTACTTGTGAAAGTGAATATCAGTGTTCCAGGCGTCGGGTCGGTTCCCACCAGCTCAGCAGACATGCAGCTGAGCCTTAGAAATACATTTTTGCTTGATCTGAACAGTTTGTTTTTTAATGTTGCTTTTTCTCCATAAGGTGCATGAATGCTGCCAGCAAAGTAAACATGAGCAGCAGAGCCAACCAGTGAGGAAGGCAGGTCCTTAAGTACAGGTCATCAAAGCAAACTGAATCTAAACAGGCCCAACCCCTTCCTTCAAGGGAGAGAGGGAGGGAGGGAGGGGGGAAGGAGGAAGGAAGGAAGGGAGGAAGAAAGGAAGGAAGGGAGAGAGGGAGGGATGGGAGGGAAAGAGGGAGGGAGGAAGGAAGGAGGGAGGGAAAAAGGATTGTAAGGCAAAGGACAGGAAGCGGAATAAATGGAAGGAAAGGGGAGGAGAGGGGAGGTGAGGACAGCGCAGGGCAGGGCAGGCAGGAATCTGTTAGGCTCTTCTGTGACTTCTCCCTCGTAGTCTTGGGACAGCATCTATTACCACCATCTCTCGGGTGATCATTGAAACAATATGCCACTTTCCATGTCTCTAATCCAAGAGCTCTCCAAATGTGTTTTATGCATTGCAGGCTACCAGACTGATCTTAAGCTCACTTCTCTGCTTTCCTTCTGTGGATCCTTTTTCTAAGCATCATTAATGTTCTCAGTGAAGGTGGATTTATAAATATACCTTCTTCAAATTGGGTAACCATTTGTATCAGTCAGCTCTCTGGTGCTGAGATGCAATACAAACACCCACACCTTAAAGGGGGAGAGATTTCATGTCCACACTGTTTCAGTCCATGGTCATCTGGGCCCCAAGAGAGACTTCATGGAAGAAGGGTGTAGCAGAGTAAAACTACATGGTTCATGACAACCAGAAAGCAGGGAAGAAGAAGGAAGCCAGAACAGAAGATGCAAGGGACCATCATCGACCTCCAAGGTCAGCCCTCTGTAACCACCCAAAGGCACCTACCAGTGAGCGCCAGCAGCCCCCAGAGAGGACCCCAGATCTAATTACATTGAAATGAAACTCCACCCTAACCACCACACCATGCTTACTGGTCACTGCTAAAGCACCCTACTTTAGGCCTGTTTCCCTCATTCCTCCCAACAGCTCTGCCTTGTCAAGAATAATATACATTCTATCAGTTGTTGATTATTTCTCAATATCCCAGTGCAGCAGATGCCAGCAAGATTCTGCAGGAGCCTTGCCCTCGTCCTCCAATCCCCTGCGCTGCTCCCTCCGCATCCTCTGCTTTACTCCCCCTTCTGGATTCCGCTCAGGTCTCGCCCTGTCTGAAGGCCCTCATCAGCACTCTGGCCACGCTGTGCTCCTCTGTCTATGAATCTTCGTAACATCTCAGTTCCATTCACTCTGACACTTCATCATTCACTGCATTGTTAATTAACATCAGCAAAGAAAAAAAAAAAAAGAAAGAAAATCCTTTATGTTAGACATTTGCCTGAGCACTTCAAATCTTTTTTCTCCCCACATTATTTTGAAAAATTTCAAGTCTCAATGGAAAGTTCAAAGAATTAGACAATAAAAATCCCTATGTGCTTTAGCTGGAATCACAAATTGTTAATTTCTGCCACATTTTCTTTTCTTTTCTCTTGCTTTCTCACTGTTTTTACCACGTGTGCATATTTGCATATTTTGTGGCATCAGTTTTAAAAGTTACAAATATCTTATTTCACTCTTAAATACTCATGGAAATAGACCCTACAATAATAATGTTTTACAACGCAAACACAGTAATATCCAGTCACTTAATAAAATTGACAGTAATCCTCTAATCTCAAGTAAATTCCATGTTCAAATTTACCAGTGGTTCCTCAAATGACCTTTATAGGTACATTAGTTTCCTACTGCTGTTGAGAGAGATTCCTACAAACAAGCTTACTGTACTAAAAAACGCAAATTTATTATCCTATCATCTAGAGTCAGAAGTCCAAAATGGATTCCACTGAGTAAAATTCAAGGCCCAGTTGGGTGATGTGCCTCTCCTTATCTCTTAGTGAAGAACCCATTTTTTCTTGCTTCCTCTGGCAGCCAGAGGTCATCTGCATTTCTTGGCTGATGATTCTCTCCCACCTTCAAAACGAGGAGTGACTCTTTGAGACTTCCCCACCCTACATCACTTTGGGTCCTCTGCTTTCCTACCCACATTTAAAGGTATGGGGTGGGCCTCTCGAGGGTGGCCACCATTACCCTGTGTACCACAGTCTGTTTCATTCTCCTCAGATATATTTGTTCTATGTGCAAAATATTTTCACCTCATTCCAACGTTCCTACAAGTCTTGGCCCTTAGACATCAACACAAAGTGGAAAACTCTCCTAAGATTGTTAGTCCCAAATCTCATCTTGAAACCAGATAAGGACGGTGCTCTGGCTGTGGGGCAAGCTGGGGGAAAATTTATGTCTACGTCTGGACTTATGGGACTCCAGGAACAAGTTACCTTTTCCCAAAATTCAGTGATGGGGCAATCATAGAATAATGATGATAGACCCCAAAATGCCAACAATGAAAGGGGAAAAGAGGTCTCTAGTCTGTATCAACTTTAAAAACCTGGAATTTATCTGGGGCTCAAGACTCTGTCTTGTGGGAGTTCGGCTCTGTTCCCTGAATCCGTCTTTCTTTTTTATGAAAAGTATCGTATTTTCAGTCAAGTAATTGTATTATCCTCTGTTTTGCCTGTAAAATTGTGGGGACATGATAGCCATCTTCCACATTAAATTCTCTCTTTCCTTACTTTGATCTCGTACAAAAGACCAACATCAGCATCTAGGCCATTCTGCATTCTTCTGACTATGAATCTTCAAAACCTTTCAGTGCCACTCCTTTGATACTTAATCATTTATCTCTTTGCATTGTTAATTAACAAGAACACCGAAAGAAGAAAGTCTTTTATGTTATACAGTATCCCAGAGGCCCCAAATAGCTTTTCTTCCAACATTTTATTTTGAAAAAAAATTTAAGCATTAATGCAAATTTCTCTGGCAACATTTTTTTTTTTTACTGAAATGATGCTTA
>PVJX010019924.1:0-34103 GCA_004027295.1 Dolichotis patagonum
GCCTAGATGGACCTTATCAGGAGTCATAGGCTGTCCTGCTAAAGCCTGTTAATCATTCCCAAAACTCCTGCACTCTGAGGATTCTCACTCCCTGACCATTTAACCTAACTCTGTGAAGGGATTCGTATGCGTTTATTACTGACCTCATTATTGTCGTAACTGATTGCTAGCTAGGTTGCTCATTATAATATCTGCCTTTTGGCTACTAAAAATTTTCTAATCTCAAGTAAATAAAGAGGAGTTGTTTAGGTTTTGTAATGTTCGGGGGCTAACCAGAGCTGTCTTTGGTTCCCTAACCTTTAATAGCATTTGCGTAACACTTTTGTTTTAACCCCATCATTGTTATTTGCTTCATTGCATTTTTAATAACTGTCAAACATTTTCTACCCTAAATGTGTAATCAAGGTAGGTTAAAAATATAGACAATTAATATCTCTAAGCACAGAATTTAGATGTGAGACTGAAATGTCACTATTTACTGAGATATAGAAAGGCATAAGTAGGGAGTCCACGTTAGTTGGAATAGTCAAGGGTGAGTATTTCCAGTTTCAGCCATTCATGCCAGTTTCATCCCATTTCATGGCAGTATTCTCTGCCATGAAAGTTTCTACTGACTTCAATGTAGAGGGAGAGGCAAAATCACACATGGAGACTTTTTTTGTGAAAAAAAAATTTATAAAATATCCCTGAATAACTAAATATAGTTGATGTCTCACTCCAGTTCTTGCTTTTTAACTATATAATTGAGTCTAGAGTGACCTATATTAATGAACAAGGTAGACAAAACTTTTCTATGGGGAACTGAAGATACCTTGTCATGATTTTTCTGAGTTGAAGATTTTGACCATGGCATAAATCTGGCTAGAGAAGCTGACCAGAGGGCTTGACATCTATAAACTGCTGTCTTTCCATCTTTGATGTGGGAAAGTAACAAAGAAAATGTTAATAAATTCAGAGTAGAGAGGAAAGGGTAGAAAGAATTGCAGGCAGTGATGTCTGTAAACGTAAAATGTATTCTCTCATCAATTCATTATTTAAACACTTCATGTAATCTTTTAGAAACTCAGCAAAACAAACAAAACTATATCCTATTGTGAGACAAATAGGATTGATGTATTTTTTCCAAAGTACTCATAAGTGAGCAGTTTTTGAAATTTAAATATGCCCCACCACAGCCACATTAACTGTTAAATTATTTTTATAAGGGCTACTCATTTCTGCAAAATGCATGTTTTCCTACTTGAGGAGTCTCAGATTTCCTGACTCACATGAATCTACTATCTCTGTCTTCTTGTGGCCTTGTCCACTTAGTAAAACTGTTCAGACACCCGTGGCCTGTAAGTAGGTCTTACCTAGGAGTTATTGTATCCGATCCAGTCAGGAACCGAGTTCAACCTAAAATTTGCGCAAATGAATGTGGAGAGCTCAGATGTAAGTTACCAGAGCATGGCTACATTAAAGAACCCACCCATGGCCCCAGTTGCTTCATGACATTATGGACACAGTGAGCCTTGTTCGGAATCTTTGCTTGGACATTCTATGTTCCGGGGGCCACTGGAGGTCTACGTTAGACCCCACCTCTCTGAAAATGTTAAAGTAAAACCTTTAGACACACTGAATTAATGGAATTGAACAAAGAATTATGGTCAAATGGAAGCCTGCCAAGCCAGCAGAGGTTCAGAGAGCTGTGCTCCACAGCTGAGGTGAGTGGACATGAGGTACAGGAAAGCTCCATTGGTTACAGTTTGGCATGGACCTCACTTGAACAGGGTCTGATGAAGTGGTTGTCTGAGATTGAAGCTCAGGTGCTGTGACTGGCTGATACTCAGTTATGTGTCCAAAAGCATATTCCTAAATTAGGCTTTCAGTTTAGAGCACAAGTTAGGTTGCAGTTCATTAACATAAATACTCAAGCACAGAGGCAGCCGCATGACAAATTTGATTTCATGCCTGTTACAGGCCTTTCCACTTTCTTTGACTCTGGGCATGAATAAGCGATGGGTTTCTAGAGCTCAGTACAATCTCTGGTTACAGATCTGTTATTGTTCATGTAAAGCTTCATCACAATGCTGGAGGATCTGTATCAGGTAGCAGTTCTCCTTTTCAGCCCTTCATCTGGAGAAACGATGTGTGTGTCCCTTCTGGAACTTGTTCCTTGATACCTTTGACTCGGAGACGACCCTGGAATAGACAACAAACAAACTCCTGGGCCCTGAACTTGTTTCATGGTTTGTGTTTTTCTTATGAGGCAGTTAAGAAATTAAAAAAAATTTTTTTTTCTAAAAGCACGTGTCCAAAAGGTCACTAAAAGTAGAGCAAAGCTTGCCCTTCATTTTGTGAGACTCTGGGTCAAATACTTACAGGCTTGCTCCTCATTTAGGGAATGTCTGTCCAAATTGCTTCTTAGGTCATGAAGGTCACTCTGGAGGTACCACCCCAGAATTGAGATAACGATCACTCATACCTCAGCCCTCTGCAGCACCCAGAAAACTCTTCTCCTTTCTTTGCTCATTGCCCAGTCTGATCTACCTCTCTGGAACTCAGTCCCCTTCAGTTTCTCAAGCTGAAGCTGCTTTCTATGTTCTCTTGCTTTCTTTTGTTAGGGGACAAACACGTTCCTTATCACTACTGTGCCCCAATCCCTTTACCTTCCAATAAGATTTTTTAGCTGTAAGTTTATACTGTTGCTTTAGCCTTAATTTCCATTACTGCTGAAACAAGAACCCACCCTATCTGTTGTTATCTTGAAATCATTCTTGAATAAAAATAGATATATGCTATGAAAGAGTACAATAAGTGGGTGTCTTCCCTGTATGAAGATTGTGTGAAATTTTTTCAGGAAAAGTTGGCTTTAATCGACAATGGGCTCTTATGTCAACTTAGATAAGTGGCTGTGGAGTAACTTTTGAAGGCCAGTTGAATAATTGCTACATAGCCCCTGATATTTAAGTGACTGAAGCACATGGTCATATTTAGTACATTAATTCATTCAGTTAGCTGAGTTTATATTGGATTTTCAATCTGCCTTGGAGAGTACACCCTGAAGTTAAGTGGCCCAAGATGAAAAAATTATGTAGGAGTTGCTACAAAATTTTTGAGAAGCCCCCTTCTTAAAACAGAAGAGGGCTGGGGATGTAGCTCTGTGGTGGAGCACTTCCCTAGTGTGCTAGACAGGCTCTGGTACAAGTGTGAAAGTTTATGTAGATAAGGAAAAAAAATGAGAAAAGAATTACAACTCAGTATGGAAATCCAAAAAGCACCAGCCTTTGCATATTTCCAGGATCCTCCCGAGAGCCTTAGGAGGGGTCCGTATGTCAGTGGCACTGAGATCTAAACCTCATTAGGATCACAGTAAAAACCCTTCTGTACCTGTGGGAGCTTCCCTGGAAAAATGATGTGTAGAGTGTGGGTTTGTCTGCCTTAAATATTTTCAGAATTAAATGACTGGCAGTTGTGTGACTTGGAGGACATATGTCATTTGTTTGGTACTTGCCTGTAGCAAATGAATGCTACATTTTTGAGCATGGTTTGGCCTTTTTTCCCTGGTGCATTTAGGCAACTTCTGTGAAAAGAGAGAGAGTGGGTTTAAGTGCTCAGATGTGCCTTTTCCAGATTCTCAGCTTTTGTCAAAAGGTCTCAGTATGAAGCTCTCTGTAGCTTGTGGAGAAGATATGGCTCCACACTTAACCACTCTCCAGACATTTGCCAGGAAGCACATGGCCTTAAACTCACCGCCTTTAACACCTACTCAAAGCTTGGTGGATGGACGCAATATTTATTTCTCTCTCGCTAGAGGAGAAGCACTAAATCCATGCTTCTGGAAGCAACTGTCACCTTTGTGGTACCAAAAATGACTTCCAGTCTTAGGAGACACAGTTTGAGTTGGTGTCCTGGGCCAGTCTATCATTTATTAGTACTGGCATCACCCGTGAGAACGTCACTTGGACTTTCTTTTTAAGTCTCAGTGCTTTCAAAGATGTTTTTTCAGCTATACTTATTTTTATTTCTATCAGACAGTATATACTCCCTCCAAAGCTTCATAGACTTTTATATTCTACAATCATTGTGCTAGGACCTGATTAACTTTTAAAATGATCACACTTGAATTTTAAAAAATCTTTAAATACTTCCTTAGTATATAAAACAAAACAAATTTTCTAGCTTGGGTTTTGAAATCTACTTTTAACCCCATGTGTTCTTTAATCTTGCTGAACCATGAAGCTCCCAGTTTTTGCCTTAAACCTTTACTCAGATCTCATCATCATCCTTCCACTATAGCTGCAGTTCTTTTATTTCTCATGTTTATTTGCTAACACTCAGCTTTTTAAGGTGTTTTGTTAAACTTCCAAGGTAGAATTAGTCTCTTTCTTTCCTACAGTTTCTGTTTGTATGTATGCAAGTATGTTCTTCCTCCTGATTCAGTATAATTTTCCAGTATTGGTTATTCTTTTCCATACCCTCATGTACGATTTTGTCTGTTCCAAACTTGGCAGACTTTCTTATATTGAATTAGCACACAAGGGTCAGATGAAAATTATTGTCAAGAGTTTTTGCATAAAAACAGCTCTCGGTTCTCAAGCTTGACCTTTGAGAAGCTTTGTGAAATTGTATCAAAATTTAGCATTGTTTGGACCAGTGACCAATCTCTGCCTCTACCATTTTGCACACAGGAACTTACCCTCTGTAGGTCTCAGTTCAGTCATTTGCAAAATGAGTAGAATAGTTACCTGAAGAGATGATTGCATGAACTAAAGGTAGAAGAGGCTGGGTTCATTGATTTACTAGCCTTTGCTCCCTGAAGTTTTCCTTCTTTTGCTAGATGGTGAGATTCTCTGGATTCAGGGATGACCTGTCTACATCAACCCCACTCCTGAGCCCTGGGAAATGTGGAGTTTCCTGGCTGTCATTTTCCACTTAAATACTGAGCAAAAATTTCCTACTTAAATACTGAGCCCCTTAAAGGAGTTTAAGCATTTCTCAAGATAACTGAGATGCAGTGCTATGATGACAGGTTATGTATTAAATTCCAGCAGGAAGCAACTGAAGCAAATCCTGAAGACAAGTTTTGTAAGCTCTGAGGCATTTTATTCTACCACCAGGCAGATCTTCGCGCACAATTCTTTTGCTTCCCCTATAGGAGCCAGATGTCTTCAGCTACAGTTTTACCACTGCCCAGTGGGCTGAGGGTTAACTTAGGAGTGAGTAGGAAGTGAGAGGCGTGGTGCTATTTTCTCCTTCACTACAAAGGTCAGTTACTATGCTCTCTTCCATACAGATACGTTTCATTCACATGTATAGAAATAAATAAGTGAGTCAATTCTCTTGGAGATGATTTGTTGGCTGAAAGTAGTACTACAAAAAATATTGTGTGTATCCGTTATATCTCTTTGTACAGATAAAGATATAAATAGAGGTATAAAGATAAAGATATAGATATAGGCATAGGCATAGGCATAGACATAGAGATAGACATAGACATAGACATAGACGTAGACATAGACATAGACATAGACAGAGATGAATCTCAAAGTACCATGCCATGCTCCGTGCATAGCATTTGTGCTGGACACTACAACTTCCTTGGCTGGAGACAGGAAGTATTCTTTACTTTTATTTATTTATGTTTTATAAAGCTGAGGGACCTTGTAACGTTCTAAAATGCACCATGCAGTATTTTCCTATTTCTTTTTTAAACTTTAATCTTCTTCTACTAGCCCGCCTATAGAACAGGTTCTGCACCATGGTTTAGCGAGAATGGCATGTTCTTGATGCATCTGTCAGTGAGTACCCTCTGGTGGACCAGCGGTGAATGTCTGAGTTACCTTAGTCATCCAGCTCCGGACAGTCTATGGTTGAGCAATTGATCATTTTTACCTTTTCAGTCTCACTGAACCATTACAACTTGCTTCTTCATTAAGCCCATGTGCAGATGGGTTCTTACATACACACACACACACACACACACACACACACACTATTATTTTCCCTTTACTCCCTGACTTGATTCTTTGTCATCTCTAACTTTAATGTCAAAATAAAATTGAAAAGGATAATAAGAAAACATCTAAGATGTTTTGCTAAGCCCAAGTATTTCCTTAAACTATGGAATTATCTTATGCTTGGGACAAATATTCACCTGTATAATTTGGTTTGACCTACAGTATTTTATTTATTCCTGTTAAGAATTCAGTGCTTGAATTGTCTGTTTATTTGAGCAGGTGTAGCTCCTCTGAATAAATCCTTGTGTTATTTTGATGTTTATCTTTGACCATCACAAAACAGGTTTATTAATAAAATCCTTTGGAAACTTCCTTATAAAAATATTCAGTTGATCCAATTAACACATTGCCTATTTAAATATGCAGTAGATTCTGTTACTCCTTCTCACTGCAAACCAAAATGTTGAGAATCTCTGCCTATTCCTACACAAGTTCATTGGTGTCCTTGGCACAGACCTTACTAGTATGACAGAGTCACGGACTTACATCAGCCTTGTATGGACAGTGAGGTGAGCTCTATGAAAGAATAAAGACTTTTCTTTATTTTCAACCCTGGATATAAAGTAACACCTCTATATAGCTTAGCTAATCCCAGCACTGTCTCCACAAAAATATATGTTTTTGTCACCCTCACCCACAGATAAGACTTGTATCAAGGTTGTTGGGAAAAGCATTGCAATTTTTCAATATAAACAACTGCTCAGATAGGTGAAGTCTTGTTGAACAAATTCCCAGGGAAATGCATGATAAAAGCAATTGTATTAGTGTATTGCATGAAAAATGTATTGGTATATTATTCATACTGTTGAGGGGAGAGCAGAAAATATGTGCATATGACCTGACAATTACCCATTTACCTGTGTATTTAAAGAATTTCCTAGCCAGTTTCCTCGACACAAATACTTGCCCAGGCCCAGAATTATTCAGTTGATGGAAGATAACAAAGATCTCAATATAATCTTTTCTGGAGTTCGTTCCATAGCTAGCAATTATTGGGTGATTTGTTCACACCCAGGTTGTTTCATTTGCCTCAGTTTCTTTATAGGGATTGCATTTAGGGCATAGCTAGAAGTTAAAAAGTAAAAACAATCTATGAAGACTGAAGCGATTTGCTCCTCTGTGTTCCCTTAAGTACCTCTCTGCTCACATTTGAGGTATTGTAAAGGCTTAGAAATAAGTTAGAAAGAATAAACAAGAAGAAACTGGCTTGCCAGTCAGACTGAGTGGAATTACTGCTGTTGACCTACTGCTACTGATCTGCATACGTGGTCAAGTCATAGAGCATGAGAGACTGAGGGTAAGGAAGGACTCCAGACTTCTACAGTTTACTAGTGGCTTGGATACTGTATATCTAAGCTTCTACCTTTGCCTTTGTCTAGAGGAAACTTTCACTCATAACAGTATCACAACCAGGGATACCGCACCCCACACTAAATATTGAGAAGGCATGCCCTGCCGCTGAAAGGAAGAATGTGAATTCGTAGTTGAAGTCATAGGTGCACTTGTGCTGTTTCATTTTAAAAAGAAAGAAAACTCACTGATTTTCAAACCGACCTTTTGATATAAATTTTTAAAAATCCAGATGAAGGACCTCCACATCCACTGTTAGACAACAAAGTGCGATGACGTCAGGAGGCAGATGCCCTGGGACCTGTGTTCCTCTCTGGGAAGATGCTGCCCTCACACTTCTTTTTCCGCTCTTCAAAGCTCACTTCATCTTCCTCAGAATCTTTCCAGGTTCCGTACCCTTTTGCTGAAATAGTTAAACCAGAATTAAATACATTTGGCCAAGGATGTCCTAATCAGCATTTTGTGTAAACATCTTTTCCTGTTCTCTGCCTTATATTTTGGCAGGTTTAAAATGTATATAAGTTTTATATCACAGAAGTATATTTACTGTTAGTCACCAGTAAACAGTCCAAAATGACTCCTGCATCAAATTTTGAAAATTTGAAAACATGATCAGTTTCAGTTATTAAATGGAATTTTATGTCTAGGCATAAAATTTGCTAGCAGAGGGTAAACCAATTTTTCTGTAAGTCAGGAGTATCACTGATTAATTACTCAGGCAGTGTTTTTTTTTAAAGTAAATGAAAAAGAAAACAAACAAAATAAGAAAACAAAAAACCAGATAATATTTCACAATTCCATTAATTATATTTAATTAATTTTTTTGGTAAATTTATACATACATGTACAACAATATATTGCACACTCACAGAACTACAATAGAAGTTCTGTTTGCTGGTGGGTGTTATGCTTAAAAATTGTTTTAAGAAAATACAGATATACCACCCCAAGGCACACAAGAGGGACCAGCGGGCCTAACTGGACTACGCTCAGAGAGCCCCAAGCAGCCAGCAGGGCCCACCCTGGGGCCCTGTCTGCACGCGCTCCTACAGAATCCCAGCTCACAGGGCAAACTTGGAACTCTGCGCTCAGAGGAACCTTGGACTACAATGGATTATCTGTGCTAGCTTGAAGGGAGATTAAGTGACTGCCTCACCAAAATGAGATCTCAGCTGATTCCAGTCAGTGTGGTATGTCCCTAAAATAGAGGTGTACAGTGGGTAAATAGGGCCAGTAGTAAAGCTCCCTCCAACTAACTCTAAGACCTTGGTAAGTCTGACAAGAGTGAGGGTCATGCCTTCCTACACACAGAAAACATCAGGCAGAGTGAGGAGTGTGCTGAGAAGGACTCCCTCAATTTGAAGAAAATCAAAAGGTCTTATGAGACACACAGGCATACAACAGGGACACAGTAGGGCCTCAGCCGACACAAACACTATAGACAGGGAGATTTGATGACCTGGAATAACCTGAAGATAAATTACTAGCAGGAACTAAAAGCTGACCTACATCAATACTACTAGGCTTGTCAGCCCAGGAAGAATGCAGGACTCACCCAACAGGCCCTGCAGCAGGGAGTTAGGTGACTGGCCCACCTATTCATTGTGGGACCCAGCAACTGGACAAACATCAACCTTATAGTAGGACACCAAGATACACACTACCAACAGTTCACACTAACAGGTCTGAAGAACCAAACATTAACTCAAAAAAGGAAAATGGTAAAAAGAAAAGGCAGAATGCAATCTCAAACATCCTGTCCAACAGGTGCAAGTACAGGAGACACTGAATTAGAGGACTCCAAATTAACACACTGGAAATCTCTGAAAAGACCACAAATGAAATAAAAAAACAACAATTGCCTAAGGCCATAGAGGAAATCAAATTAGAAGTACTCTCCCATATAAAGATAGAAGTAACAACCTTAGTAAAGGAGTTGCTGAGCACAGCTAAAGAAGAAATAGAGAAAAAAGTACAGGAGCATGGGAAACTGATTGAAACCTTGAATGAACAATATAGAAAACAAGCAGAATTTATGAAGCAAACTGAAAGAGACATCCAAGAAACAAAAAAATCTATTCAAAGCATGCAAAACTATTTAAATGAAGCTGAGGATAAGATTTTGGACCTTGAGGACAGGATAGCAATTACTGATCATGAAATGATAGAACTTTTAAAAATAACTAAGCAGAATGAAATGACAATCCAGAAGCTTCAAGATGATGGCAAGAGCAACCATATAAGATTAATAGGCATTAGTGAAGACACTAGAATCAATACAAATAACATATCTAAAATATTCACAGAAATAATAGGAGAAAATTTCCCAAACATGGGGAAAAAAATCTGATATGCAGATAAGTGGGGCATATAGAACACCAAACAGTCACAACCACCATAAATCTACACTCAGACACATAATAATTAAGATCTCAGACATGCAACATAAAAACAGAATACTAAAAGCTGTTAGAGAAAAGACACAAGTCACCTATCAAGGAAAGCCCATTAGAATCACAGCAGATTTTTCAGCACAAATCCTCAAGTCAAGATGTGCTTGGAGTGAGGTATTTCAAGCCCTGAAAGAAAACAACTTTCAACCCAGACTGAGGTACCCAGCAAAACTTTAATTCAAATTTAATGGAGAAAAAAGATATTTCCATGACAAAGCACAACTGAAGAAATTCATGTCCACCAAACCAACCCTAAAAAGACCATTGAAAGACACACTAGACAGAGATAAAAATGACTACAATCCCCAGAACAACACAAAAAAACCACCAGCTAGGACAAACAATTAAACAAGGGGGAAAAGCAAAAAGCAAACAATTGGAACATAACATGCAAAGTAGAGCCAGTACATATAAGTGATATCCATAAATGTAAATGCCTCAACTCAACTATCAAAAGAAATAGGATGACAGAATGGATCAAGAAACATGATCCCACAATATACTGTATACAAGAAACACATCTGACCCAAAAGGAAACTCATAGATTAAAAGTCAAAGGATGGAAAATAGTATTCCATGCAACAAGAACCCAGAAAAAAGCAGGGGTAACTATTCTATTTGCAGACAATGTGAACTTCAAACCTAAAATGATTAAAAGAGACAAAGAAGGTCATTACATACTCATAAGTAGAAAAGTTCAAGAGGAAGAACTAACAATTATAAATATATATGCACCAAACACAGGAGCACACAACTATTTTAGACAGATACTAATGGACATGAAAAACCAAACACACAAGAACACAATTATTACAGGGGGCCTTAACAGCCCATTGTCACAAAGAGATAGATCAACTAGACAAAAAGTCATCAAAGAGGTAATGGAACTGAATCATGCCTGGGAGCAATTGGACTTAGTAGATGTTTACAGAGTGTTCCACCCAACCACAACAGAATACACATTCTTCTCAGCTGCACATGGGACATTCTCCACAATAGACCATATATTATCCCACAAAAAATTCTTAAGTAAATTCAAGGGTGTTGAAATTATCCCATGCATAATATCTGATGATAGTGCACTGAAACTGGAAATTAATGGCAAAAGAAATTATAAAACCTGCATAACTACATGGAAATTAAATAACAACCTTTTATTTTATTTTATTTTATTTTTTTTTTAATTTGTTTAAAAGGGAATAAAATTAAACACAACAAAACAGAACAGAACGGAACATAAGAAAGCATAAATTTCAAAGCTAGACAACCAGAGATCTTCACTATCTGTCACATTGTCTCTTGTTTTCTTCCAAATGGTTGTCCTTATCTTTGCATATGGGGAGCACATACTAAATAGCATAGCCAATCTTTTCACAAGTTGTGTAGTTCACTGGCTCCCACTTGCTAAGCAGGGGGGGGGGACAAGGGACGAGGGACAGGATGACATGAGATGTCTGATTCTCAGCCCACACGCCGGAAGGATCACAGCCGCCCCCCAGAGAGGGGAGGATTCCTTGTTCGCCTGGCACCCCCAAGTTAACCACGTGGTGCAGGTCCCGATGCACCAGTTCAGGCCGCTGAAAGTCTGCTACACTTACAGCCGCCCCCCAGAGAGGGAGGAGCTCCTTGTTCTCCCGGTACCCCGAGTCAACCGCACGGTGCAGGTCCCGAGGCAACAGGGTCTCTCCCCTGCAGGCCCCCTAAAGTCCGCCATATTTGCTATTTCTTTCTGATGAATTGTCCATTCCATTTCCAAAGTTCTGAAATGGCCATCAGACCACAGAAAGAATTCTCTTTAGGCTCCTGTTTGAAACCAGCAGCTACAGCAATCTGCTGGCCTTGCTTCAGGGCCACAATAACAATCTTTTAAATAACCAGTGGGCGACAGATGAAATTAAAGAAGAAACAAAGCAATACCTATAATTCAATGAAAATGCAGAAACAACCTATTGTAATCTGTGGGATGCAATGAAAGCAGTCTTAAGAGGGAAATATATAGCAATAAATTGTCATATCAAGAAAACAGAATGAGCACAAATAAACAACTTAATGGTTTATCTCACACTTCTAAAAAAAGAAAAGCAAGTTAAACCCAAAGCTCATAGATGAGAGGAAATAATAAAAATTAGAACAGAAATCAATGCAATTGAAACTAAAAAAAAATAAAAAGAATTAATGAATCAAAAAGCTGGGTTTTTTGAGAGAATAAACAAAATTGACAAACCTCTAGCTAACCTTATAAACAAAAAGAAAGAAAAAAACCTAAATTCACGCAATAAGGACTGAAAAGGGGGAAATTACTACAGATCCCATGGAAATTCAAAAGATCATGAGTACCTACTTAGAAAATCTCTACTCACATAGAAAGGAAAACACAGAGGAAATGGACAGATTTCTAGAAAGATACGAACTACCAAAGCTCAACCAAGAAGATATAGCAATTTTGAATAATCCAATATCAGCTATTGAAATTGAAAATGTAACGAAAAACTTACCAACAAAGAAAAGCCCAGGTCCTGATGGATTCACAGCTGAATTCTATAAGAAATTTAGAGAAGATTTGATGCCAATACTGCTTAAACTCTTCAATGAAATTGAAAAGAAAGCAATCCTCCCTAAATCATTCCTGGAGGCAAGTATTATTCTGATACCAAAACCAGACAAAGACCCAACCAAAAAGGAGAACTATAGGCCAGTCTCACTAATGAACATTGATGCAAAAATTCTCAATAAAATACTGGCAAATAGAATGCAGCTAATCATCAAGAAGATTATACATCATGATCAAGTGTGGTTCATTCCAGGAACGCAGGGATGGTTTAACATATGCAAATCAATAAATATAATACACCATATCTACAGAGCTAAAAACAAAAACCACATGGTCATCTCAGTAGATGCAGAAAAAGCTTTCGGTAAAGTCCAATACATGCTCATGATAAAAACCCTTCAGAAACTTGGAATACACGATGTCTACTTCAATCTTATAAAGGCCATCTATGACAAACCAACAGCCAATATTATACTAAATGGACAAAAACAGAAAGCTTTCACTTTAAAATCAGGAACAAGACAAGGATGTCCACTATCACCGCTCCTTTTCAATATAGTTCTGGAAACACTAGACAGGGTAATCAGACAAGAGAGAGAATTAAAAGGAATAAAGATAAGAAAGGAAGAAGTTAAATTATCACTATTTGCAGAAGACATGATACTCTATATAGAAGACCCAAACAACTCCATTAAAAGACTACTAGAGGTAATAAACAAATTCAGCAGTGTAGCTGGCTACAAAGTCAATGCTCAAAAATCAATAGCACTCTTGTACACAAACAAGAAACTCACTGAGAGAGAAATTTCACAATAACATCTAAAAAAATAAAATACTTAGGAATCAATCTAAATAAGAATGTAAAAACCTATATGCTGAAAATTATACTATGCTAAATAAGGAGATTGAAGGGGATATTAGAAAATGGAAGGATATTCCTTGCTCTTGGCTAGGGAGAAGCAACATTGTGAAAATGGCCATACTCCCAAAACTGTTTTACATATTTAACACAATCCCAATCAAAATACCATTGACATACTTCACAGATCTAGAGCAAACACTCTTAAAATTCATTTGGAACAAGAAAAAACCTAGAATAGCAAAGGAAATTCTGGGCAATAAAGGCAAGACAGGAGGCATCTCAATTCCTGACTTGAAACTGTACTACAATGCCACAGTGATGAAAT
This sequence comes from Dolichotis patagonum, assembly GCA_004027295.1. Taxonomy (NCBI): domain Eukaryota; kingdom Metazoa; phylum Chordata; class Mammalia; order Rodentia; family Caviidae; genus Dolichotis; species Dolichotis patagonum. Next base: position 13,541 of record PVJX010019924.1, read on the forward strand.
CAGCATGGTACTGGCAAAGAAATAGACCTGAGGGTCAATGGAACAGTTTAGAAGATGCAAGTATAAGTACAAAGATACTCAGCCACCTGATATTTGACAAAGGGGCTAAACATGTTCACTGGAAGAAGGATAGACTCTTTAATAAATGGTGTCAGAAAAATTGGCTCTCCACATGCAGAAGACTGAAACTAGATCCATGTCCATCACTATGTATAAAACTAAAGTCTAAATGGATCAAAGACCTAAACATTAAAACAGAAACACTAAATCTACTGGAAGTTAATGTAGGTAGAAGTCTTGGAGACATAGGGGTAGGCAGAGAATTCATGAACAGAACGCAAACTGCATGGGAAATGCTTCAAAGAATCAATAACTGGGATCTCATATTATTGAAAAGTTTCTGCACTTCAAAAGAAATTATCAGAAGAGTGAAAAGAAAGCCCACAGAATGGGAAAGAATTTTAGCCAGCAACCCCTCAGACAAAGGGCTTATATCAAGAACATATAAATAATTGAAAAACATCAAGTCACCCAAATTCAAAGACCCTCTCCAAAAATGGGCATCTGAAATGAACACTCAGTTCTCAGATAAAGATATACAAAAGGCAAATAAATACATGAAGAAATGTTCACCATCACTGGTCATTCGAGAAATGCCAATTAAAACAACATTGAGATTTTATCTCACTCCTGAAAGAATAGCTGCCATTAAGAAATCAACTCATAACAAAGGTTGGCAAGGCTGCGGGGAAAAGGAACACTTCTCCACTGTTGGTGAGAGTGTAGACTGGTGCAACCACTGTGGAAATCAATATGGAGAATTCTCAGAAGACTAGGACTGGAAGCTTCATTCAACCCAGCTATTCCCCTCCTGGGTATTTTCCCAGCAAAACTGAAAATGTCTTATCACAGCGATATATGTGTACCCATGTTCATAGCAACACAATTTGTAATAGCTAAATCTTGGAAACAACCAAGATGTGCATCAACTGTACAGTGCATGAAAAAGATGTGGTATTTTTATACAATGGAATATTACTCAGCTATTAAGAAGGATATCTTGAGGCCTTCATAGGGAAATGGAGACAACTTGAGACTATCTTCATTAGTGAAATAAATAAGAATCATATTTATAAATATCGCATTGTGTCTCTGGTGTAAAAAGTAATAAGAACTGTAGGAGTAATAAAACCCAAAATGTGTAATTGCTACTGTAAAAAAGAGAGGAAAAGAAAGTGCTCTAAAGGATATAATTGCATGTATGTTTAAGTGTGTAAGATGAATGACCATATTACTGTTTTTGTTAGATTGTTGAGCAAAACTGTTAACAATCTCATTGTTTGAATGTGTACTTTGTATGTTTTAATTTTGTAATTTGAACAACTATTTCCTAGATGACAGTATGTAAGTTATCAAGTAATGATTTCTTAGTGTTTTTTTTTCTTTTCTTTTTTTCCTTGGAGTTCTATATTGTTGTTACCCTTTTGTACTGTTTTGTTTTGTTTTGTTTTCTTTTTAAATAAAATTTTAAAAAAAGAAAATACAAAATAACACCGAAGCAAGACAATGTTATGATGTAGGAGGGTAAACAATTAGAATATCATTCAGGCAGTAGAAATCCAAATGGCAAGAAAAGTTATGTCCAGTCTAGCAAAATAGCATCGGCTCATCATAGGTAGAGCACTGTGGGGCTGGACCACACCTGTGTATCCTCCTCTCTCCTCTGGTCACATAGCACTGATCACATAGCACTCTCCTCTGACCACATAGCACAGCAGGACAAAAGTGCTCTTGGGACTTTGAGGACCTGAGAATGGGTGCATTCTATTGCACATTTGCAAAAATCATCCAAAGGGCCACAAGGCCAAAGATGCTATCCACTGTCAAAAATTAATGCTTAATGTTCCCCCTTGGGGTTTGTCTCCTTTCATATTTTTTAACACTCCTTTTCCCCCCTAAGAAATTAGTAAATTAAAAAACAATAACAACTAACTCTGAAATGGTTATGATGACACTGACAGACGTTTGTGTATGATTTCTGAGGAAGATATGGCTCCAAAGGCCCCTGAGTGTTTCTTACGGAGCAGTCAGCTAAAGCAGAAGGGCAGGTCTGGTCCCAGGGATGGCTTTTGCTACCTCTTTTTGTCAATAGGAAGTGACAGTTTCTGCCACAATGATGAGAATGTTTCTTCAAAGGAAACTGAGATTTTTAGGCATTCGTATCTTTTAAATTACTTATCCTAAGGGAATTCTGCTTTTGTTGGGGATGGGAAGATCTTCTGGAAAGTTAGTTTTTCAAAGAAGGAAGGTGAACTATCAACCCTTTCTTGACTATTTGAACCTTGGAGAGAATCTCAGATGTGATACTGATGGGTAGTATTCTTTTGCCATGTGACCTTATGTAAATAATTTAATCCCCGTAAGGTTTTTTCCTATAGTGCCTAGTTGAATGGAAATTTTGATAAAATAATTTTAATCTCATAAAACTAAGTTACAATTACTCACATGGAGGGGGTGGGGAATGCCAGGCCTATAAATAGCTCAATATAAAATCAATGGATGTTAACCTGAGGTACGGTATGCTACGCTGTATACATCCTGGACAACTAGACTGTAAAAGCCTGTACAGTCACCAAATCATGCTTGACCCCTTCTTACTGTGCTCCTGCTCACTAAGTCCATATTTCACTGGTCCTTCTGCAGAAGGACCCTTTCTTTTCCCTCAGCTACTAAACCAACTGAGGCCATATCCTCATTTCCCTTATAGATTCCAGCATCCAATTTTCTTGTTTTTCTTTTTAAGTCTTGGAACAGACCCCATAATTTGGCTTCAGTGCTTTCACACAATTTTTTTGTGAAGTCTCGTCTTGATTAATTCTGCCGATCCTTAGGTCTCGTATTTCCTTTTGAAGAGAGAACATGCTTTGACCTGAGAGCTCATTAAATATTATATGCTATGTGTTTTTAGGGCACTTGCACATCATGCCCTCATTGCAAAACTCATATATTCAGTTGTTCCGTTGTTATTTCTAGTCTTATATCTTTTTCTCAGATGCATTGCAAATCATAGTCAACACTGCATCCTCCTACATTATCAAAGTGTCTGACACATTTGAAGTGTGTGTACACCACACACAGTCACACACACAGGCAAACACACACAGATACATATATAAACACATGCAGGCTGAGCATCCTGTTTTGGTCTTCATCGAGACGTTCCCAGGAGCCTCATGTTCTCAGGGGCCGGGCTTCTGTGCGGGAAGAAGGACTCTGGGGGGTGAACCAACCATGAGTGGGATGATGCAGCTGAACTGCCCTGAGGAGGTGGTGTCTGGAGAGAAGGGTGTCACCGGGGGCAGATCGGAGAGTGTGTATCTCCCTCCCAGGGTCCTCCTTTCGCTCCAGCTTCTTGGTTACCATCGTGTAAATGGCTTTCCTCCGCTAGAACCTTCTGCCCTGCAGCTTGCTATGTGGGCACTGAAGCTTCTGGAAACATGAGGCAAAGCAAACCTTTCTTCCTTTAAACTGCAGGTGTCATAGGTAGTGTCTCAGTGATGAGGAAGGAAATTAAAACAGCCCCTAAACCAAGAGTTCCACACTTGAACTCTGAAATGCTCTCACATTCCAAAGTCTGACGCTGATATGATCCAACAGGTAGGAAATTCCACCCCAAGAAACATGTTTCGTCCACAAATTGATTTTAAACTATTGTGGAAAATTACCTTCAAGTTATGTGTTCACAGTACATAGTAACCATAAGTAAATTCAATGGATTTTGGTTTCAGACTTTTATCCCCAAAATACCTGATCATGAAAATATTCTAAAAATCTTTGAAATGAGACTTCCTACTCTATCATTTTGGAAAAAAGGATTATCTATGTATAATCTGTGTGTTATCTATCTATCATCTATCTATCTATATCTATCTATATCTATCTATCTATCTATCTATCTATCTATCTATCTATCCTTGCAGAAATTTCAGTGAGAAGAGAGGGAACAAGTGATTACAGTATTTTTGACAGGCGGGAGGGCAGGGCAAATACCTCACCAGAGAATGGACATTCTAGCATGTTGTAGAGATAACCTGATGCACATTGTATAGCTACAGTATGCCAACTGTTTGTCTGAAAAAACTAAGTTAAATTTGAAGATAGAATTTAAAAAAAACCTTGGAACGATTCTGAGTACACATTATTTTTCCTGATGTCACACCTCCTTTGCCATGTGTACCTTAGAGGGAAAAAGTGTAAGGAAGAAACTACAAATGAAAAAAGGGACTTGGCACCCACAGTTATTCATTTCCTCATTTTATTGGAGTGAAGCTTAAGCCCCTCTAGTTTTATTCAGCAGTACCACTTTATGGTTTCATCCTTAGAACTTACTCTTTGACTATCTTTGTGATATTTTGCAATTTCCTTTTCTGAGAAACTTTGATCTGTGACATAACAGGGGAGGCCTGATTCACATAGGAAAATTTGGAAAACAAGTAATAATTTTGATGATTATCTTACTACTTTATTCTTAAGAACTACAGATTCAGCTGTGCTTACGCAGCCCTGGCAAGGATCATGCAGCAGTGGACGGAGCTCACAACCTGGTGCCTACTACCTCAATAAAGGAGAGTTTCTATTGCTACTCTGACAAAAAGGTTTTCAGTTTTGGAAGGGAGGTGTGCAATTTGTTCTTCTTAGCTTTTAATAAAACAGTAGAGATGGAGATTCTTGGAGAATTGTATTTTTTTCAGAGAACTATATCATGCCAGGATTTTTCATAGCAAACCTCATAATGTATCTCATACACTGTGTTAGCTCAGATATACCAAAAATAGATAGTACCTCTATCGGGATATGCTATTTGAAATATTTCTAGTGTACATATATTAGAAAAAGTTGTGATTAGGTGCATGGTATTATAAAATGTGATGGAATTGTTGAGTGGGGAAGTGTCACTGGTACACTCTCAGTTGGAAATGGGGCACATGTGGGAGGAATAGTCCACCCTTCAGAGAGAAGGATTTTCTCTCAACTGAATGGTGAAATAAGACTGACTTAGAACAGGATTTGTAATTATTTTCAATTTCTTTTTAAACAACAAAGTTTTTTTTTATTGCTTGGACCTAGCATGAGGGAGAGAATCAATTTTATTGTGCTGTTCTCTCTGGTTATTGGTTGGGGTTTTGCTTTTAGTTGTCCTACAACTAGCTGAATAATCATGGACATACCAAACCCTATCTGTTTCCTGTTGCACAAGTTTAGAAACTTGGGAGTTTAATACTAACTCATTTGTAAAGACAGATGTGCCTACCAAGAGAAGCCTTGCCATCATCCATCATCTGAGTATCCGGGACAAGGACAACTATGATCTATAAACCTTGTCATCATCCCCTTTCACCTCTCAGATCTATATCATAACATCTTTGTATTAAACATCTGCTGAAAATTTTAGTTCAGAAGAAACTTACAATGATTTCTTTCCAATCACCCACCAACTTTGACAAAAAGGTTAACAGGGAGCTATTTCCAAATGAGCTAATTCTGCTAGCCAAGAGAAATCTTCGTTTTCTTCCTCAGCTCTTAGGAAACTATGAACTCTCAATGATTCTCGAGTTATTCCTTGCTTAAGTGGTGAAAAATATCTTTCCAAAATTGGATTAGATGGAGTAATGTGTAGATAAATATGTGTATAATATTTTAATGAGGGGAGTAGACTCTGCTTTCCTTCATTACATCTCTCATTCATGTTGCTCTGAATTTAGAGTACGGAGGAAGTTGTTAGATTGCATTTAATAATAGAGCAGGGTGTTTAATGTACATTAATTAAATATCAGCTGATGGTAAAGGGAGTTCTTGCTGAGTATGAATAAGGAGAGAGAGAGAGAGAGTTCTAACTGCCATGTAATTAAGCTGAGCCTGCAGAAACAATGGAGGTGCGAGTACTTTTTTATTAACACATACTTACACATGATGTGGAAGCATTTAATTACTCTCTGTCTTTTTTTAATTACTCCGCAACTCTTATTATATAACCCCAGGTTGCTCTCACATTGAGTTGATCTCTCTTCTGGTAAACACGAGAGAGCGGCCTGATTCTCATTATTTCTGAGCGTTTTTATTTTCATTTTGTGCGAATCCAGAGAGTTTCCCCCATGATTCTGTGCCTTGGTGCCACCAGGTGATAAGTGAGTCACTTCTATTTCCTGCTAATGCTTAGAGTGTGTAACACAAAACTTCAGAGAAGGGTAGAAATAGAGGCACGAAATTTTTTTTTCTCTCTGCGGGCATATCTTGAAAATATCATATTTGATAATCAGGCTATCTTAGGAAAGGAGAAAACTAATCAGTTTCCTCCTTGAGGTTGGCAAACCAGTTAGCAGCCTTGCATTTCTCAAAAACTTCTTTCCTTTCACAATCTCTAATTTGTTTGAGTGCAGATTTATTGATTAAGCTGCAATTATTACTTTTGCAGGTCATTGGGATATATTTCCAAATTTTATCATAATGAGAGAATTTAGCTATCTTTGTAAACCTGGATGATATGCCATTTCAGGTCATGCCTCCAGTGACAGACTTCTTCCCTCTGGAGCTCATGGCCTGATTCCAGCCCGTGTTCAAACAGAATTCTCAGCAAGCTGAAGGTCTTAGTTAAACTAAAATATGATAGATCTTCATAGTACTACTCCGAGCAGAGTTTTTCATTAGTGCAATATCCTTTACTTGATCTGTCTAGTCCTGTACTGATCTGGTTAAAGGCAAATGAAAATTCATTCACTGCAGGGACAATGTTTGATAGTTCTCAGTCCAATGAATGCTACAAGAAAAAATTTATGAGAAAAATTCCAATAACTGGGGATAAAAGTAGGTAGTTCTTAACTGCTTCTAGTTTCCTACCTATGGAGATGAAGTGTTAGCATGCTGAGAAGCAAGTCTTAAAAATAAATGTTATTAAATGTGACTCAAAGCCAACCTTACCACATTTTCCCCTTTGCTATGGCAGCACTTGAAAACTAGATGGTTTTGTTTTTTCTCTCCGTCATCTAAAAATTGACATTATAAATATGTGTAACAGGTATCACTCATTTTCAGCTCTAGTTTCAGATGATATTCAAAGCCAGGTATAACTTCAGGGAGATCTAGTGAAAATCTAAGGTGACCAGATAGGTATCAAGACCAAAGTTCAAATATTCTCTTCCCATCTTACTTACTTAAGTATCAAATTTTCTCCTATGATTTCATGACAAAATTGTCATCATGCTCTTCAACTCCTGTAGCTGGATCTCATTTTCTTGGGTGCAGAGTTGCTAACTTACCCCTTAATAAGCTACCTTTAGCATTTCAGTAGTGGAGATAACGCCATCAGAACTCAATGCTCAAAAACGATGGAGCTGAATTCATACCCAGAGCTGTTTTGATCCTGGACTGTCTCTTAGTTGAAAGGCTCTGGTGACCTTGAGAACTTTCCCTTTTGGGCCAGGTTTCAGAAGCTCAGCATTTCATCACTTTCCTATTACTATCTTCTTTGAAGTTCTGTTTAGAAACATGAACCTCAAATCATAGCCACTAAGTTTTAGGAACCAAAACAAACCAAAAAACAAAAGCTGAATGGAATTGCACTTCTTTGATACAGTAGTAAAAGTTATCATTTTGTACACCTGGATGAACCACTGGCTGTCCATGTAGTTTTGTTTATGTTAATAAACCCCTCTGTTTGTGATTCAAAGTTGATATATCTAGATACAATAATACAATTATGCAGTCCCAGTTACTTGGAAAACTAAGGCAGGAAGGACAAACTCTTAAGCCTAGAATTTTGAAGTAAATCTAGGCAACATAGTCATGCCCCCTTAATTAAAAATATAGAAACCATTTTTAAATGAATAAATAGGTATATAAAAGTAGAACTATAATTTCTACTAAATTAGATGCTGCAAGGGTAAAGGAAGCTGATATGGTATCTTTGAATCATAAATGGCAAAGATTATAATACCAGACTGATGGTTTTAAAACACAGGCTAGGCACTAAGTAGTGTGGGACTTTGGAGAAGGCATTTTGTGCCTCACTTTTGTCATCTGCAAACAGTGATAATTTTACCTCTTTTACAGGGTTGTAGTGAGCATTGAAACAATTTTTACAGGTAAATTGCAATATTCTCCTTTGTCAGTGGGCTCTGCACCCATCTATTGAATCAACCTCAGTTAAAAAATGTTCCAAAATAAATTACATCTGTGTTGAACACAAAAAGAATTTTTACTTGTCATTATTTCCTGAACAATATTACTTAACAACTCATTACATAACATTTCTAGTATATTAGGTATTGCTAATAATTTAGAGATGATTTAATGTACACAGGAGTCTGTGTGCTGATTATGGGCAAATACAATACAGTTTTCTATTTGGGACTTGAGCATTCATGGGTTTTGGTGTTTGCGAAGGTCTTAAGACCAAGCCACTGCAGATGCCCACGGTTGGGGGATGACAGTATTTATCACAGCAACACATAGAAAGAGCCATGTATATGTTTCCTGTTAGTACTACAGTTCCTGGTGTGCAGCAATCACAGGAATAATTACGCAGAAGAACCAGAACAATGACTGCTATGTGATTAGTTCTTCAATTACCAGTAAGTTACCTTAGACCTTTGCCCTTCCTAACCTCAATTGATGTGCTCTACTGATAACTAAGAAAGTCTCAAAGAATTGTGAGACCACAAGAAGCCCTACAAAGTCCCAAGAATAAAGGAATCCCTTAGGATCAAAGGGTTCCTGTGTTTGGGATTTGTGTTTCTCAACAGTGTGATCAGAAAAAAGTATGTTTTCATTATTCTTTTGCTTCTCAGAAGGGGCTTCACAGAAATCATCTCACTACTCACTTTTGTGTTTCTCAAGGACTTTCAGATGCCAAGCTCCTTTTATATTATTAGGGCCTAAAGTTTAAAGGTATTTGCTTCTGAGACCAACATAAATTGAATCGTGGTACTACATCTGCCTGGCTGAAGGGCAGATGAACTGAATCCCTGGAAGCATTCAACCATACCCTAGTGCAGCTGTGGCTGGAAGTTTAGTATTTGTCCTGAACACGTTACAATACCTTCCTTACCTCACCTCAAAAGTTGTGGTCATGAGTGTGTGTATTATACTTGGGCCATAAATAACTAATTTTTCAATGTAAAAAAGCTCACTTAAAATGTTCATGGATATCTGTAGGATGGTAATTGAAAAACATATAATTTACAAGATGCTTTGCAATCACCTACTCCAACCTGATTTTTTTTCAAGTAGGGAAACCGAGGCTGAGAAAGCTGTATGCTGTCACTCCTAATATCCCTTCACTCAGGTTTCCTCACTCTAACACAATGGTCTTTCTAATTCATTTTCCTGAGACATTGGCGGATTCAATTGTATCAAATGAACTGAATTATACTTGGGAAGCCCAAGGCGTGGCCATAGAATTCAGTAAGTACCCCCCAAGTCCTTAAGGGAACCCTGCTTATCTGCAGTTGAACAAACACAAGGCCTTAGGTAAACAAAGAAAAGACGTAGACAAATGTCCCAGAGCGGCAACAATGTGTGCTGCCAGAGCTCCAGGATTTGTGATCTTTTTCTGGCAACGCAGACCAGTGTCTTATTAGATGCATGGACCCTTTGCTTTTGAATCTATTGCTTCCTCCTGGACTCCTGCAGTAAGATTTGCAACTATAATGGCATCTTCTAAGAGTGAGCTCTGAAATAGAGATTGGTGTATCTGAATGTGCCCATTATATATCTAAATGAGACCTCTGTCTAAAAATAAACTTAACAAATCAGCCCTCAACGATGAAATTATAAGGCCCAATTAATAATTCATTTTTATTAATATAGCTAATTCCTCTGGGTCATTTAAAATGCATATGGCAACATGGTAGGGGCTTAGGCAACATAAATTCATTTCAGTTCAGTCTTACCATTTTTCTAACAAACTAGATAGATGTAGGCAGCCTGACACGCCATGGAGCAAAAAGAAAAACACAGTGTTTCAAGAAAAAAAAGGACAAATCTAAACAACAAACAAATCTGCCATTGCCTTTAAAAAATTGAAACCATAAAGGAAAATTTTACCTCTAGAAATAAGATGGAATATCACATTTCCAGTATTCCTTCATCCCTGGTAAAAGAACATCTGATTTTTCTAAACTCCAAGATAATCATCTATACAGCAAAATCTCCTGTCCTAATCTATAATTAAAGACAAGTATCAAATGGTGAGGACAGCAGAAAACTCAAGCTCAGTTTTGGGCAATGGGCCAGCAATTTCAAGTATGGTGCTCTCTAAGCTTCAAATAAACCCCCAGATACGTAGTGCAATAGAATAAAATTCCTGAAATAGTAGAGAATAAAGCGTCGCCCTGTCCTTGTGGAGAGCATGGCATCACAGGATCAGCAGAGGCAAAACAGCGTGAACCACCCTCACTTGGGCATGGACCGGACTCCAGAGCTTTGGACCAGCCTGCACTTTGTCTCCAGCCTTCAGGGTCATCAGATCTGCCTGCAGCTCCAATGCTTTAACTGCGTACAAGCAAGTAAGACCACAGTTTCCCTGTGTCCATGTGACACATCACACACCTCTCTGTGTATTAATTTCAACTAATTTCTTTTATTTCTCTCAGGAAATCAAATAAAGTTTCTCGTAATGAATGAAAATGTGATTCCACATTGGAACCCTTAATAGTTGACCATCTGAAGTGTACAGTTTTAAAAACTTAGGGCCAGACTTAGAACTTGTCTTCACCCCATTTCTTTAGTCCACACTTACAACTTTGTTCTCTAGGTTCTACTTAGAAAATACTTTAAGAAAATCACCAGCACAGACAACACGCTACTGCATCTACCCTCAGCCAAGCATCAGTTACCTATTTTATTGGTTTCTTGTCAGATTTTCTTGCTGTTGCCCACAAGCCTGTGTAACCTATTCTATCTTTGATCCATTTTGGTTTTAGCTTAGCACATGGTGGGGTATGTGTGTCTAGATTCAATCTCTTGCATGTGGACGGCCAATTTTCCCAGCACAGTATTTATAGAAGCTATCTTTCTTCCTGTGTATGTTTTTGTCCCCTTCAACAAACATCAAATAACAAATAATAATGCTCAGAACAGATTTAACTCATGGCCATGATGGCCAAAGGGCCTCTGCTAAGTAATGAGTCAGGCTCACCAGGCATCTCAAAACTGTCCAATAGCTTCACTGGTGGGGACGTGACCTTCTGAATGCATGGACCTTATTTTTCTATATACTTTCAGTGGCCTCCTCTATCCCAACCCTAGTGGCTTTCATGCCCACTTGGCAATATATTAAACAAACATCCCACTGAGGACTTCTAAAATTTTAGGTATTATGGTACATATGACATTACCTTAACTTATTAAAAAATTATTGTTCAGATGGTCTGATTTGTAAAGAAGTTTCTTAACTGATCCCAACAAATTACCAAACTTCTCCTTTTCCATATGCCTCATTGGTTTTTCCATCATGTTTGTCACCACCTGAGTGGTTTGGATTGATTGACATTTGTACAGTTACTTTAACTGTAAGCTCTCTGAGTGTGAGGGCTTTCACTGTAATGTCTCTGCCATCTGTAACACTGCCTGCCATCTAGCAGTCACTCAATTTCTATTTATGGAATGATGGAGGACTGAAGAATTTGTCTAATTTATTTATTTGTTGTTATTTTTTTGTACTGAAGATCAAACCCATGATCTCATGCTTGCCAGGCAGGTGCTTATGCCACTGAGCTATATGCCCAAACCCAGTCTAATTAATTTAAATGAGTTAAATCCATTCTGAGTACTCTTTGATATTTGATGAAAAGATAGTTTCTTTAAAAATTATGCTTGGAAAACTAGCTATCCATAGGCAAAAGATTGGATCTAGAGCCATGAATCTTACTATATGCCAAACTAAAACCAAAATGGATCAAAGATAGAAATGTTAAAACAGAAACACTTAATCTGCTAAGAAATAAATATATAAAACTTTTGAAAACATAGCCATAGACAAAAGCTTTCTGAAGAGAACTCCAACAGAAGAAAAATTTCTAGAACCAACAAATGGAATCAGGGAATCTTTAAAAACTTCTAAACAGGAAAGGGAACAATCAACAAAGTAAGAGGTAACATGCAGGAAGAGAAAAAAACTGTCAGCTATTCCTCGACAGAGAACTCATCTAAAATATGTGAAAAAAATGATCCCCCAAAATAAAAGACCTACTAAAAATTGGGCAATTGAAATGGATAGACTGTCTCAGATGAGGAAAGACAAATAACCAATACATATATGAAAAATGTTCAATATCTCTGGTCATTAGAGAAATGTAAATTATAATGGCACTGAGATTCCATTTTACTTCAGAAAGAGTGATGGTAGTCAAGAAAACAACTAGTAATTAATATTGGGGCTTTGAGAAAAAGGAAACCTACATTTCAGTAGGAATATAAAGCAGTTTAAACACTTGTAATGAGTATGGAGACACCTCAAAAAAACTAACACTAGAAATTCCATTTGTCCCATCTATTCCCATCTAGATAACTTTCCCAAAGTATTAAACACATCAATTACAGTGATACATGTGTACCCCTGTTTATAGTAGCAGAATTCATAAAAGCTAAATATTGGAAGCAGCATATAAGTCCATTAACAGATGAATGGATGAGGAAATGTAGTTACACACAATTGACTACTACTGTGTCACAAAAAAAGGATAAACTTGAACTATTTGTAGGAAAATAGATGTACTTGAAGATCATAATGTTAGGTAAAATACATAAGACACAGAAGTTTAAACATGTCACAGTGTTTCTATTATATGAGAAACCTAAAGTATAAATAAAGGGTAGAATAAACAATACATAATAGGAGAAAGAGAAATAGATCTCATATGGGCAGTAGAGACAGAGTGAAGGGAGACAAGGGGAGGGACAAGGGAGGAATGGAAAGGGTGTGGAATAGTTGTGTAATACAAAGCTGTGAACAAAAGGAAAAACTGAAAAAAACCCTTCTGAGGGAAACTAGTTTTGAATGATCCAGCCAGACTCTGTGTCCAAAAATATCCAAGTTACAAAATTCAATTTTCACACAGTTTTCTACTAACTCTAATAGCTCCTGGGAGCGGACTTGACTGTGAGGTCCTTGAAGGAGGAGATTTTCCCTCCTAATTCTTTCACCACCAACACCTAACAAATTTCTAGCCCATGTTCAACACTTAATTGATGGGAAGGAGTTAAACTTTTCCCAGTACAGGGGGTAACAAAACAATTCACATCAGCTTGAATAAGCGTTCACCACTTTAAATTCACATTTAAGTATCACAACTTACTAAAATTATTCTAACAGCATTTTTGCAAATGATGAACAAAGCACACTTTTAATCATTAACTTTTATGTTATAAAATATATTAATTACAAAGATCTCTTCTTGTACAAATTCAGTTTGCTACAACTCCCCTGAATTGCTGTGGAGGGAGGACTTATCACTGTCCCAGCGTGAGAGATTAAGATCAGTAAACAGAATATTCATACTTGTAAGTAATGTTCCGTTTACTGCAATTTTGGTGTGGGAATGTTGAATATTTTCTTCCAAATGAATTGTAAGGACGGCTTTGTCTTTCATATAGTACTCTGGGGGCAGTTTATGTGTGTGCAAATTTACTGACAAATCTACTGAGTGGTTGTTAGGGTTTGGATTTAAATGTCTCCTGGAAGTTTTCTGTGTTCAGAGGTGAAACTTTTGGAAGAGTGGTTGGATGGTGAAGATGATAACCACATCAGTGTATTCCTCCAGAGAAGAGCTCATAGCTGAATGGCCTATCAGGATGTTGGCCTTAGATGGGTTAGCAGGTCCCAGGGAGTGTGTCTTTGCAAGGTAGATTTCTCACTCTTTGCTTCCTAGGTGTGTGTTATTGAGCAGCTTTCCTTCATCACACCCTTCTGCATACCATTTTTGCCATGGAGTCAGCTGACCAAGGACTAAAGTCTCCGAAATCATAAGCCAAAAGCAATCCTTCTTCCTTTACATTGTGTACGTCGGTATTTAGTCCCAGAGCTTGAACAATGACTGTCAATTGTCTTCATGATAGTATGAGAAATGATCATAGCAGAAAAAGAATTGCTAGGTATAGTAACTAGTTAATTGTGAAATTTTAGTTAGTAAACTGATAGGCTTAATGTCACTAATCATTTCAAGATTTCTTGGGCATTTACTAAATGTCATACATTTGTTAAGAGCTTTTCACGTAATCTTCATTTACTTCTTAAGGAAACTTAGGACACATTGTATACATTTTGCAGGCAAAGAATGTAAGATTTAAAAACGTTAACTTTTTAAGATCTAGGTACAAGTTTCTAGGTTCAAATTCATGTTCTTCTGGTTTTGAAGTCCATGTTATTGTCATCTAGTTTACTAAATTATCATTTGCTATATGGCTGGGGAAAGTATCCTATTCTCTTAGCAGAATATGTATCTTCAAATTAATTATAAAACATTAGTAGTATATGTACTCTTTATATAAATGAGACAGTTAATGCAAGAAACAGATATTTATTTGTGCAAAAAAATGGGGAGGAGGATAAACCAGAGTGTAATGAATTGATTACCTAATAGGATTGAGTGAGAAAATATAGAGGAACATCAATATGGTAGAAGGGATGAGGAGAGAGCAACACTTCTTTAAATATTGCTTTGTAGCTGAGAGGATAGCTCAGCAGTGCAAACCTGTCAAATAGTAGGCCCTGGGTCTGATCTACCACAATGCAAAAGCAAAATATAATGAAAAATGCCTTTGTGTTTAGCTCTAGTAAAGTTTTACATGGCTCATAAATGAATAATTCATTAAAATAAAGTAGTATCTTGGGAGAAACCTAAATGGATTCAAATTGTAACAAATGCCCTTGACTGTTATAATAAAAAAAAACCACACAAAAACTTGAACAAACTAGTCACACTGCAGATGGTGAAGACAAACAAGTGACATAAATGGATCTAGAAAACAACTTTGATTACATAAAATAAGGATAACAATGAAAAGAGTTGTACACTGCTGTGACATTCCACTTAGCAAGTTTTGTTTTCTCAAGAGTTTGGCTAGTAATTATAAAACTGCTATATACATATATAATATAAAACAAGGACATAATGTATACCTATACTCTCTCTCTCTATATATATATCTATATATCTACATATATAACTATATCTATGTATATATCTGTATATAGATATTATATATATAGATTTGATATATAGATATATAGAGATCTATCTATATATAGATGAATAGATATTATATATAGATATATGTATATAGATATCTCTTGCTATATAGATCTATATATATCTATATATAGAGAGACATATATAGAGACATATATAGAGAGAGACATATATATACATATACATGTATATATATATATATATATATATATAGAGAGAGAGAGAGAGAGAGAGAGAGAGAGAGACAGGATCAAGAAAATAAGGGAAGCTGGGAAGATGGCAAATCAATAAGCAGCAAAGTAAAAAGCCTCTCTCAGAGAAACAGCCCAGATACAGGAATATAGCATTCTGGAGAAGACCAGATGGAATGAGATGGATCTTCTCAACCCAGGAAGAAACTAAATGGAAAAAAAAGAAAGAAAGAAAAGAAAAATTTGGACAAAAGGTAGTAGCCAGATGCACTCTCACTGGAGCTGGTACCACTATGTGTGAAACACCACTGGAATCCGAAGATGCATGGTCACAGTGAAGTTGGGGGTTGGCAAACCCAATGGCCTTGGCAAGAGGATGTGGTCTTAGAGGGCAGTGGAGGACCAGAGAACTGCACTGGCTCACAGTGAGTGTGGGGAACTCAGTACTCCTGAGGGAGTGGGGGATTGGTCAGGTGCCATTTTGGAGTCAGGCATGATAAGCCCGGAACCAGAACTGTAGCCGGCTTCATTCAGCCATTCCTAGTGCAGAGCAGATTGGTGAGAATTGCTTGGACTGAGTCCTGCCCCTGTGCATGATCCAATAGCCAAGACTGAGGTTTCCCTAAGGCTATCCCTAACCAACCCTGCCCACATGACACACACTAATGTGGTGAAGACTCCTAGTGGTTGACCAGCTCAGAAGAGAGGGGCCAGCCTGCCCAACCCTGCTTGTACTTCAGTGGTCAACAGCAGATTGGGGAGGGCAGCAATCCCTAGCCAGCAAGTTTCAGAGTAATTATAACCAATACAGGAAGTACCAGATACCCCACTATCCACTTGTCTGGAAGAAACTAGAAACATGACAAGAGGAAGAAACAAAAGGCAGTCTTCAGCCTCCAACCCAAGCAGTACTGGTCCAGGAGAGGTAAACAGAAGAGATCGGGAGTTGCACACCTGCAGTTTCTGAAGCAACAGAATCTGACATAAAGAAATGACTTCGTGAAATTAGAATTAAAACAAATATTAATACAAGTAAAGGAAGACATAAGAAAAGTAATAGAAGAAATGCAAGCACCTCTCAAGAAGACACAGATGGAACATAGAAAAAGGAGGGAAACCTTCAATGAAGAATTTTTAAAAAATTTAGAATACATGAAACAGATTCAAAGAGATTACCAGGAAATTAAAAGCTCCATTGAAAGCTAGGAAAACTGCTTGAAAGAAACTAAAGATAGACTATCAAACCTTGAAGACAGGTTTGCAACTTGTGATCATGAAAAGAAAGATCTCTTAAAAATAACAAGGAACCAGGAAGTAAAAATCCAAAGGCTGGAAGATGACAAGAGGAATTATAACTTAAGAATAAAAAAAGTGAGTGAAGAAGCAAGGGTAAACACAAATGAAAGACAAAAGATATTTACACAAATAATTAAAGAAAACTTCCCAAGCATAGGAAAAGGAAATGATATTCAGATAAATGAGGCATACAGAACTCCAGCCAGCTATAACCAAAATAGATCTACACCCAGACATATAATAATCAAGATCCCAGAAATTCAACACAAGAACAGAATATTAAAAGTTGTTAGAGAAAAAAAAAGATCACCTATAAGGGAAAACCCATCAGAATCACAACAGACTTCTCAACACAAATCATCAAATCAAGAAGAGCCTGGAGTGAAGTATTCCAAGCCCTGAAAGAAAATAACTTCCAACCCAGACTAATGTACCCTGCAAAACTATCTCTCAAAGTTAATGGAGAAACAAGGTGCTTCCATGACAAAGAGGAACTGGGGGAGTTCATGACCACCAAACCAACCCTACAAAAAATACTGAAGGACGTTCTAGAGAGAGAGAAAAAAGACCATGGTTTCAGGAACAGCAGCAGAGGGGGGCTCACTGAATGGGGCAGACATTGGAATGAAGGGGAAAAGTAGACAACCAACAGCAGAAAAATAGCATGGCAGAGATAAGGCAGAGAAGGTTGGCCATAATCGCTTACATGGATGGCCTTGATATACCAATAAAAAGAAACACAGGCAGAGTGGACCAGGAGATATGGTCCATCAGGATGCTCTATATAAGAAATATATTTAACCTGAAAGAAGGTTTATGGACTGAAAGTCAAAGAAGAGAAAATAATGCTATATGTCACAGTGAACCAGAAAAAGTGGGGGTAGTTCGCCCTTCAGCTACAAATTGGTTGGAAAGACATAACAGTTGTATACAATGGAGAACCACTCAGCTATAAGGAAGGAAGGAAAACCTTGAGGCTCTGGTAGGTAAGTGGATACAACTTGAGCTCATGCTCAGGGGTAAAATGGTTCAGAACCACTTAGGTAAATAGTGGATTGAACTCTTTAATCTAAAAACTAAAGGAGTTAGTGGGATACAAAATGTACAATGCACCCTGTGAAGGTGAAAGGGGAGGAATTGTCTAAAAAAAGCACACTGAGTACATTGTTAATCTTCTATCATGATTTTAAATCCATATTGTTTTCATTGCTCTGTTTAGTTTCATTTTATTCTGTTCCAGTTTATCTACTTGCACTAGATTTGATGGCATGGACAGTTATTCCAAAGATAGCAAGATATACTATGGTAACCATTTTTAACTTCCTATTAACTTAATCTGAAGCACTGTATTGCTTTTACTGTCTTGCTTTTTTTTTTAATTTGAAAGAGAATAAAACAAAAGGGGACAGTACAGAGCAGATCAGAACAGGACAAGATAGGCAACACAGTACTTTACATTAAGACAACCGGACATCAACAGTAGCTAACACCATATCTCTTACTCTGCTATAGTTGAGCATAGTTTCAAATACAATAATATCAGACATAGCACAATACTGTAAAGCCATGCGTGAAAGAATTACAGGGCTTTCTGAACTGAATAGCAGAAAATGATCAATGGGTACTATAATATCTCATTTTCGATAAAAAAATTTTTTGTTTGAACTATCATACATATTCAAATTCCAATAAGACACAATGTGATAGAACCAACAGTAGTAGAACAAAAAATCATGGTAGGACTTCTAAGAAGGATGATATTAAATCAGCAATAGCTGTCATAATGTTTTCTTCAAAACAGCTGTTCATATCATCACATATGATATAGTCAAACAAAACAGGATAAAACCATTCCAACTGATGATTGAAAAATTTGAAAGACTTTAAAGCTATGAGATGGGGACTCATGCTTACCATAAAGTCTTATATACTCTTATCAAATCTCATACTAGGGAGACTATATGGTATTTACCCTTGTGAGTTTGGTTTATTTTGCTTAAGAGAATGGTCTCAAGTGGTGTCCATTTATTTATAAATATCTCAATGCGATCATTCTTTATAGCTGAGTAGTACTCCATTGTATAAAAATGCCACAACTTTTTTATCCATTCCTCAGTTGATGGGCACTTAGGTTGCTTCCAAGAGCTGGCTATTACAAATTGTGCTGCTATAAAAATGGGTGCACATATATCACTGTGGTATGATGTTTTCAATTCTTCTGGGAATATGCCTAGAAGCGGAATAGCTGGGTCAAATGGGACTTCCAAACTCGCTTTTTGAGGAATCTCCAGACTGACCGCCACAGTGGTAGCACCAGTCTACACTCCCACCAACAGTGTAGAAGAGTTCCTTTTTCCCCACAGCCTCTCCAACACTTGTTGTTGGTAGTGTTTTCTATCTTGGCCATTCTTTCTGGAGTGAGATGGAATATCAGTGTCATTTTAATTTGCATTTCTCTCATGACTAATGATGATGAACATTTTTTCATGTATTTATTTGCCATTCGTATTTCTTCATCTGAGAACTGTTTATTCATTTCAGATGCCCATTTTTGGATTGGGTCTTTGAATTTCAAGAGACTGATTTTTTTTTAATTCTTTATAAGTTCTAGACAGAAGTCCTTTGTCTGAGGTGCTGTCCATGAAGATTTTTTCCCAATTTGTGGGTTTTCTTTTCACTCTGCTGGAAATCTCTTTTGACAATCAGAAACTCTTTCATAAGATGTGGTCCCAGTTATTGATTCTGGGAAGTATTTCCCATGCACTTTGGTTCTTGTTCATGAATTGTCTTCTTACCCCTATATCTTTGAGGTTTTTACCTACTTTGTCTTCCAGCAGTTTTAGTGTTTCTGTTTTAATATTTAGATCTTTGATCCATTTAGATTTTAATTTAGTGTATGGTGATAGACTTGGGTATAGTTTTAGTCTTCTGCATATGGATAGCCAATTTTTCCAGCACCATTTGTTAAAGAGACTGTCATTCTTCCAGCAAGCATGTTTGGCCCCTTTATCAAAGATAACGTGGTTGAGTGACTTTGTGGTTGTGGTTGTATCTTCCAATCTATTCCACTGATCCTTGGGTCTCTTTCTATTCCAGTACCATACTGACTTTGTCACTGTAGCTTTGTAGTATAATTTCAAGTCAGGGATTGTGATGCCTCCTGCCTTGCCTTTGTTGCTTAGAATTGCCTTTGCTATTCTAGGTCTCTTCTGGTTGCAGATGAATTTTAGGAGTGATTTCTCCAGATCTATGAGGTATGTTAGTGGTATTTTGATTGGGATGGCATTGAATCTGTATAGTAATTTTGGGAGAATGGCCATTTTTACAATGTTTGTTCTTCCTCTTCATGAAGAGGGTATGTCTTTCCATTTTCTGAGGTCCTCTTCGATTTCCTTTTTCAGGGTATTATAATTTTCACTGTATAGCTCTTTTATGTCTTTCATGAGATTAATTCCTAAGTATTTCATTTTTTTGGATGCTAGTGTAAAGGGTGTAGTTTCTCTTATTGCTCTTTCAGTACTTTTGTTGTTAGTGTATCGAAATGCTATTGATTTTTGTGTATTGACTTTGTATCTGGCTACCTTGCTGAATTTATTAATTATATCTAGGAGTCTTTCAATAGAGTTTTGGGAGTCTTCTATGTAAAGTATCATGTCATCTGCAAATAATGATAATTTAACTTCCTCTTTTCCTATCTTTACTCCTTTTATTTCTCTTTCCTGTCTTATTGCTCTGGCTAGTATTCCCAGTACTATGTTGAATAGCAGTGGTGATAATGGACATCCTTGTCTTGTGCCTGATTTTAAGGTAAAGGCTTTCAGTTTTTGACCA